>DVPD01000364.1:0-11788 GCA_018237605.1 Apyrrothrix (Melanopyge) sp. n. Burns01
CGCAACATCACACACATGAAGCTGCTGGCTCGAGAGTTCCTCGCCAATGCCAAGAACGAGAATAAGTGAGACTACTTTTTCATTATGATCATCATCATCAGCCTATCTCAGTCCACTGCTGGACATAGGCCTCCCGCAAAGAGCGCCATCGCGCCCCGTCCTCGGCTTGCCGCATGCAGCTTCTGTCTGCACCCTTAGGATCATCGACTTAAATTCTGATGCATGTGAAGTCCGCTAATTCGTAATTTACCAACGTTACCTCATCCCGAGACGAGATCCGTGTCCAACTCGTGAAATATAAAATGTTGATCGTGATGAAAATCATTCTAGTCCATTTATATTTTCCGGTAACTCTGACAATAATTGAGACTGTGAGACGTGCTGATATAAGTATAGGTATACTTGTGTGTCTACCGAGGACTCACTGCATGCACCTCCCAAGACTTTTTAATCCAAGCATTTTAAGTTTTCTCTTTCATTAAATTAACAATTAGTCAGTTAGGTTTCTATGACATCAGGAACATTATTGACATACCCATTATGTTTATATTTTACTCCTTAGACCGTTCTTCCTGTACGTGGGATTCCACGACCCGCACCGCTGCGGCCACTCCGAGCCGCAGTACGGGCCATTCTGCGAGCGGTTCGGCTCGGGCGAGGAGGGGATGGGACGCATTCCAGACTGGACCCCGTGGTACTACCAGTGGGACGAAGTGCAGTTGCCCTTTCATATACAAGTGAGTGAGTGAAATTACTAATATCATACATATAAAATAGGGTAAAAAAACGTAAATCACGCCTGTAATCTTTGAATAGATAGGCACAGTATTGTAATACAGTCTCCCACGTTTCATCAGTCATGTGAACGTCTCACTGTAGAATAGGGGATGAGCCTATTGCAGTACACCGGGCACAAATCCAGACTCCCAGCCACTACTATAAATATCAAATAGAAAATCTAAATCAGAATCCATTGAAGCCAGGACCTCTCGACAGGCAGTCACGCTTGCAACAATCGACCAACGAGACAGTTAATTAAATAGTGTATCTTAGATATTGTTTAATTGATTTTCTCTGGTTAAAATGTTTTCAATTATATTAAGAAACGGTAAATTGTTGTAATTTGTTTTACAGGATACCGAAGCTGCTCGGAGGGACGTCGCTGCACAGTACACGACTATGTCACGACTAGACCAGGGTAATTGACACACTATGGCGTTTACATTGGATTGTTGTCCCGAACGTTACCTAATGTATGGAATGAGTTAAGTAAATAGTAGTTAAAAATAAATAAAAACAACACGCTTTTGTAAAAAAATGAACTATAAAGTATTTTTTTTAATTTAAATTAAGAACAATGTAAATATGAAAAAAATTTATTGCAATATAAAAAAAGCGTGGGGTGCATGGTGTCAAAAGATCACTTAAAAAGGCTACGTAAAAAACGATAAGTAAGTATGCAAAAATTCAAATTAATCCGCCATTTCCAAGTCGGGCAAAATCGCGTTCAAAGTTTCCGTTACATACTAACATACAACCGAGGCTAATAAGAGCGTGTTAAAAAGCTTTTTAATTTGTTGCAGGCGTTGGTCTTCTGATAAAGGAGCTGGAGACGTCCGGTCATTTGAACGACACCCTCGTTATATACACGTCAGATAACGGGATTCCGTTCCCATCGGGCCGAACCAACTTCTACGAGCCCGGGTTGCGGGTGCCGCTGCTTGTCTCATCCCCAGCGCCTGAAGCCAGAAGGAACGCGGCGTCCTACGCCCTGGTCAGCCTGTTGGACATCATGCCGACGGTCATGGACTGGTTTGGGATACAAATTGACCAGGAGGAAAGCAATGGCATCTGGGAAGATGACGAACCCATGAGTTTGTTGCCTATATTGGAGAAAGGTGAGATTGTAACAAACCTTATTTACTTACGTCATAAATACAGTACAATATTATTTATCACACACTCACTTACAAGAACATAAAAGAAAATTTAAACAAAAGAAAAGAAAATGCAAAGTATGCAAGCGGCCTTATCGCTCTAGTAGCATTTTTTTCCAGGCAACCTATGTGCATAGTAGGAAAACAAATACGACAGAAATAGGGTAGGGAGTGCTGAATTAATAAGAAGACGTAAAACAACACAGCCCATATAGAACACGAGGTTGGACAGCGTACAGAAAATAAAGGTAAAAGATTGAAGAAGTAAAGTTGAAGACGCTATCAGTAATATTCCCAGAGCCGCCGGCGACGCAGCGCGCGCTGTTCGCGTCGCAGACGCACCACGAGGTCACCATGTACTACCCGCTGCGCGCCGTGCGCTCGCGCCGCTACAAGCTGCTGCACAACCTCAACTACGGCATGCCCTTCCCCATCGACCAGGACCTCTACGTGTCGCCCACCTTCCAGGTTGTCCAAGGTTTATCTTCTAATCGCTGTCTGTGTATCGTACAAGTACACGGAGACGTGTTCGCGTCATTTATCCCACTTTGCATTTTTGTTTCTGTTGCAATTTTCTTAATTATTTATAAAAAAAAAGGCTATTTTGATGTCTGTACGGCGCTCAGGATATCCTGAACCGCACGCGCGGTAAGCAGCCGCTGCCGTGGTACAAGACGCTCGCGGAGTACTACCGCCGCCCGCAGTGGGAGTTCTACGACGTGCGCGCCGACCCCGAGGAGCTCAACAACTTACACGGTAATATTTGGTCACTACACACTGCCCTGCGTCTTTGGGGATTACGGGCGTGATGTTACGTTTTTTTTTTCGTCACTTATAAATGTCTTGTCTGCAAAGTAGGAAGTACCTACTTGAGATGACCGAGTGCTTGTAGCTTGGAAACAACTTTTAGTCTTCTTGTTTTACTGAGTTCGTCGACTATCTACATACATTGGGGTGGTCCATTGCTTACTCAATAGCGGCGCCGCTATTCGCAGGCGGCCTGCAAATTGTAGAATGGTTAACGATATAAAATGCGAATTGTCAACGCGTGAGCAGGCAAGCCCTCGCTGAAGGCCGTGGAGGAAGCGCTGCGCGAGCGGCTGCAGCGCTGGCAGCGCGCCACGCGCGACCCCTGGCGCTGCGCGCCCGACGCCGTGCTGGCGCGCGGCGACTGCCTGCCGCTGGAGCACGGGCCGCGGTAGGCCGCTCGCCGCCAGATACATTTTGCTGTAACTCCAGTCTTAGAATTAATCGTTATTTTTTTATCTTCAATATAATGACTATTCTTAGGCTTGTCTCTACTTAAATACTGTTTTGATGTATTCTTTCTTCGTTAGTATTAGCTCTCCGGTAATCAGTACGGAAAAAGTAGTTTTTAATCGTCTATTGAATCTCTAAAGTATTTAATTAGTTTAAGGCTTTCAACGTTAACGTTTTTTTATAATAAGCATTATTTAATAAAATTATCGAAATGTACTTGCCATAGAAAGTAGATATCGTATAATTAACTTTTCAAATACAAATATAGTCATTTTAAATGAACTATTGAAGTATTTGGATAAATACAAGATATTTAATACCAATCACATTAGATTCAGGAAGAGTTGCTCTTCCATAGCTGCAGGTGTAGAATTGTTAAAAAGTATTTGTGTTTGGTAGAACTCCCACGGCAACTTGGATGTATTGTCAGTTTTAAGACTGCATCCGTCACGAAACATTTTAACTTTTCAGACCTCGATCAGACCTCGAAACATATTGGTCCTTTTGAGAAGTACTACAATACTCATAAAATAAATACAAGAAACAAATATTTTTATCATTTCCGCTAAATAAGTAAATTTGTACGCGATACTTCGTGTGGAAATCTAATATTTTGCTGTTTACAAATTTATCACAATTATAACATTTGACTCTTTATTTCTTTCTATTAGACTAGTGCGGCTGATGGATTATTAACACGTTGACGAACAAACCTGACTATCGATATATTTTTAAAGAATACTTATAGCATATGTAAGTAGAACCGCTTACATAAAAATGATGTTACATAACTCTTTTGTTACCAGCCTGCCTAACAATAATTGGAGATTTTTTGTTGTACAGTAATAAAATTCAATTTGTTGTATGGTATGTCTTTATTTCATTCTTATCCTAATACTATGAGGGTATGGGTGGGAAACAGCATAAGATGCACGAGGGAATTAATGACGAAAATTTTATATACACAATTCCTTAACAGTAACACTGGAATAATACATTATTATGGCAATAAGTAGAGATTTGTATTAAACTATTTGAATGAATTGGAAAGTAGACTACACATGTATTGGATTGCAATTTTTTTCTGAAATATCTATTTGTCATGTTGGGAACTAAGGGATCATAAATCATAGAGCCATGTATGTGACCAAGATTGCTTCATTTCGTTGGTTAAAGCTATTTTTATGTCTAAGTTGTGTGTATAAATTATGTTCACTTCATTTTGCTTGTCTTAATAGCAACCTAATCAGGATTTTTCACACATATTTATTGAAGTATTTTTCAAATTTTATTTTTAATTTCTGTAAATTCTGTCTGTCTATAAAATCTGCTAAAAATAGGTATAGCAGCTTTCATTGTTTGTGTATTGAATATATATTTGTATAATATTCAGTTGATGTTTTGGAGACAGTTGAGGAGACAGGCTAGTACAAGTATGTATAAAGCATTGTAAGACTTTGAGTCTATATTTGTGTTCTACATGTTTTTAATTTACTTTTTATCAAATAAAACATATGGCTATTATGCTAACATTTTATTATTTTTGTCTTAACTTATAAATGTGTAAAAACAAAGGGAAATAATATATAAATAGATTTGCTCCATATTGAGCTCTACATACAAGAACTAATGTCAACAAATCATTTAGTTATTGAATAATAATAATAATCTATAAAACTATGACATAGACATTTTCGATATAATGTTAAACTATAACTAAGACAAAAAATTATATTTAACATATTACATAGTACCAACAGTTGATCCTAACATTATACTGAGATTCCTAATTATCAGTACTGATGTATAACCTAATTTGCATTTTTTATTGGTAATGACAACATTGCTGGGCAAATCCCTAGTTCTATCACAAAAATCTGGTTCCGATCAGAACAGAAGCTACATAGAATTTGAATTTCTATACGACTACAATGTCTAATACTGATAGGTAAACATGCACAACAAACAACACTCAGAGAGCATTTGAAGATGTTTCTCCACTTGACAACTATTCATATCCAACAGTCCTGGAACATAAACAGTAGAACACAATGGAATCAGAACCAATAACAAATATAGCATTTACATGAAATAATCTGAATTTGACTGCCTCGTTAGTCAAGGGTTTGCTCTGTGAAAGGTAATGGGTTTGATTTTAAGTTGTTTACTAGTGGGTTTTTCTAAATTGAAATTCATAATAGTAGCTGGGGTCTGAATAGTGGATGGTGTATGTTAATAGGCTTACCACATATTCCATTGTGGCATGTAAATGTAACTGGTGATATGTTGGAATGTATTTCATTTCTCTGCCTATCTCTATGGGAGATATATATGTGATGTTACTTAAAATAACTTAAATGTTTGGTTTTTGTTTCACAAAAACAACTGTTAGTTTCTTTTTACTTTTTTTTTTACTGTTATTTCTTAGTTATTTGCTACAAATATTTTGTGTCGTTTAGTGTTGTAAATATACAGATTTTTCGAACCTGTATGAGGTTGGTTGATTGAATATGCTAACTCATGCATGAGCCTTCGGGCTTTGAGCTTAAAGTTTACAGCAGATTTACATCTTTTCTAATTTCCATGCCTTTTATTTGGTTCACAGATCCTAAGTGATCTTAACTTGTGATTAATCAAGTGTACGAGGAATAAGTTTTGAGTTCTTACGTTTCATAATCATCATACACCATGTTTTCCATTCGCTCCAATTTGATAGCCAGATTTTGGTCAACGGTGTGAAGATTGTGCATCATCTCTTCAATTTGCATGACCTTGTAATACGATAAATAAAAACATTAAAATTTTAGTATCCTTTAATATGAACGACATTGAACATGTACTCACCAAAGTATCCATTTTCTCAAGACGCTCGTGCTTCGCATAGATGGTCTTGGCAGACATCAATAAAAGGACGTAAGTTATAAAGATACAGATAAATGCGAATATTTTCATTTTCAATGACCATTTTGTGTCCTAAAACCGAAATATATTTGTCATAAGGATGTTTGTACTAATGGCGGAAAGTTAAAACTACACATAACATCCAATTTACATTCGTTATGTAGCAATTTATTTTATTGAAACTCTTCGGTCGGTCGGTCGGTCGGTCTACTAGTCGGTCTTCAAACAAAAACCCTTGTTAATAATCGCCAGCTTCATATTTTTCTTAAAAAGATAAAAGTTCCCGTCGCAAAAAAATACTGATCACTCTTTACATATCCTGAAAGTAGTCACGCCCTAACTTACTTCAATTGTTGGATCTGCCACTTCCTTCGGGATTTCTTTTACTAAGTATGACATCCTTGGAACTACTACAATGTAAATTGAATTAGGCATGAGATTAATTGAGGATTTTGGATTTTGGTTGTAACCGATTATCGCACCACTTTAGCACGTTATGCCATTTACTACTTGCAATCTGAATTAGAGGAAAATCAATATTTCTAGAAGATGAGAAATTCTGAATGCAGATGAGCGGCGGCCGACGCTTAGCGTATATTTCGTATTTATATGTAACCACCGACCCGAACACTACCAAAGTACTTATCTAATCCGCCTGCGGTACAGTAGTGTTATTGTGTCTAAATTAGGATACAACTGACAGACCAGTTAGATCCTTAAAATATTGTTTTTCTTGGAGTATTTTCATAGAAATATTTAATACGTTTTTAAGTTTATTACAGTCTATTGTACAATACTTCAAAACAATACAGTCTAATTATTCAATTGTGTGTTTTATAAGACTGAGAATCATTAAAAAACCCCTGTTATTTTATTCTTGTTAAATAACTGGTCATTTGATTTAGTGTTTATGAAATTCGACCGCTAAGCCAGATGTCGTGGGTTCAATTCCTACTTGACACAATTTGAATTGTGCGGTGAAAACATTGTTTTTTTTGTTATTGAGTGTAAAAAAAATTACATAGGTATAACTACGTTATTAACCGTCTGGCTATTTTAGCAGTACTGGAATAACCAGTCTACACAGAGCCTGTGCCATAATAACATAGGCCCTGTCTAGTTTCAGAACAGATCATCATGTGTGAATATATTCAAGAGTTGACTAAAAATAACATTCATAGTAATGAATATAACAAAATATACAAATTCGTATCGAATAGAATAGTGCGTAGAAATTAGAGCTATTTTAATGAAATTGGATATGTATTGAATTCAATGAGTTTCATAGTTCATATTGTATATCTAAATACTAATACTATGTTAACTTTATGAATACAAGTTGTGATAAATCGATAGAATTTGAAGTTATATGTACAAAATAAACCAGACTGAACAGAAAAATCTGATGTCGTTTAAATTTTCGAGAAAAAACTGACTGACAGCTCCTAGACAATTACTTTAATTTGACAAGAAGCTAGTTTAGGTTAGGTGAGTTATCCGAAGAAAAAAATGATCGATATATATGTATATTAAACTATTTTCATATTATTAAGTTGTTTAAAAACCAGTAACTATTGGTTGTATGTTCTAATGAAAACATATTAGTTCAGTGGTAGTGTTTAGCGTAACTTAAACGTAACAGTAACATTTTATTTCATTGATTTCTACAGTAAAATGGCAACGAACTATACTAAATATGCGCAACTAATTAATGGTTCGACGAACTACGCCCGACGCATGAAGCGGTTGTCGGATAGGATTTTCGGCGAAGTGGCAATTCCGACCAACTCAAAGAGCATGAAGGTGGTAAAAATTTTTTCCGCGAGGCCGCTGCACACCAACGAAGAAATTATCCATTACTACCCACGTCATGTGGAAACACATAAACTGATGTTGAAACTGCGCGAGTACGGTCTGTATCGTGACGAACACCAAGACTTTAAGGACGAAATGAAACGACTGAGAGAGCTGCGTGGTAAGGTCAAAGTCTGGAGACGATGGCTCAATACAGAGAACAAGGCGTGATTCTGTTTGAGCAAAAGTGCTCCGAAAATGTTGTCTTTTAGACTGGATAGTTATGAAGAAAAGAATTCAATTTAGGCTACATGTTTTAAGTAATTTCTTAGAGCCATCAAAAGTTAGTGACTTTTGAATATCGACACTGACAGACCTAGCATGGGCACAGCCAGGACTAGGCTCATGGAGGTGCATCTATGTACCATAATATTATTTTTTAGTTGCGTGTGCTTATAATCAAAAGTCTGTATATGACATTTGATATTTATAAATCACTTAAGTTGGTATCAAACAGTCATAGTGTCAATGCAGAAACATACAGATCTAATCAAAAAATATTTCGTAATTTATTATGGTGTTTTTTATTAGCAGAGGTTTAAATGCACCCTCCTGTTGGTGCCCATGCTTATGAGATATTTTATATCCACCAAAAATATAGTTTAAATATAGGTTTAGAATATTTGTGAATAAAGTTATTGAAATTTCGTGTTTGTTTAACCAACTCTTCACTCTACATCTCATTAATCTATAATATGTTAGAACGTCAAATGCTCAGGCACAGTACTGTGAGAACATCATTTGAACTGAAATTGACATACAACACTTTTTGAATCACCTTATAATAAGAGAGGAATATGAAATAAAAGATATGAAAAAATAGCCATCATTTATTTGATTACAAAATCTTTCGTCAGGAAATAAATTGCTACATAAAATATTTCAACAAGAAATGCCTCAACTGCTTAACAAGTTGTGAAAGAGCGCGGCGGCGAGCCGTACGCCGCCGCGCCACAGCTGGCAACATTTTATGGCCCACTGTACATACCCAGTTCAAACTGAATTTAGACAAATTAAACTCTAAGCCATACAGCCTCATCAGATTATAGAAACATTAATTGGTGAATTGAAATAATAAACCCTATAACATCGATTAATTATAACATTAGTTCGTTACCGGTGCAGAGTAAGTTTTGTGTTACTCCATGCATGGAATTAGAGAAGAACAGCTCGAGAGAAGCAGTAATTGTGTGTACTTGGAGGTAACAAATGGTGCTGTGAATATGCCACTACTAAGTATACTGTTAGTGAGATTACATGAACATCAATAGAAATATAGGTATACAGAGAGTGGCAACACTGCACATCACTTGTTCCTATATAATGGTTCTCTGATAAATGTTTGCAATCCATTTGGACAAAAAAACAAGTCTGTAGCTTTCATTACTTGTTCTTTTCAAAGTTAGGAGTATGTATTGTTTAAAATAAATATTTAGAAACAAGGAAGAATTAAATGTAGCACCAGAAACATACAAATACAATTAATATAATGTTAACATTGTATGCCAAAATTAAGCATCAATACTCCAAAAGGATTGCAACATTACAACGAGAATGACTAGCGCTCTGTAGACTAACATGCAGAATTAAACACACTTAGTAACATTGAGGCTAAAATCGTGAAAAAATACCAACATTTACAACCAGAGCGTGCGACGGCTGGCTACCCTCGGTGCAAAAAATGTACACAATTGCTAAATCTTTCAGTTCGGTGGTCGCGGCGAGGGCGTCTCGCCCGCTCGCGATCAAATCATCAGAACCGTCCAAAAGCGAAGCATCTTCGTGTAGAAAAACTGCCAGTTATTTAATGTAATTTTTTTGTATTTAAGATATCGTATTTAAACGCTACACTATTATCACATCTCACGAAAAGTTTGTAAAAAAATTATCCGAGTGTATTTGTGTCCTAAAAGTTGTCGAGTCGCCGACGAGGTACCAACGTTCGGGAGACGCGCGCGCAGAGCTTTCGACACCGAAGGCAGAGCTCCACGGTGCTCCCCACCACAAAATAGCAGCCATACAATAGGAAAAAAATCGTAGAAATGTCCTCGGAGTCAAATTATCTGCCGCGTGCGCTTAGTAGTCATAAAATTATCGATCAGATAACATTTTCTCGAAAGTCTCAACCGAAGCGATTGCAGCTCGCGTGCATTCGTTTCGGTTGGAACAACTGCTTTGTGCCTACACATGAGGTGTCGTAAGGAAACGCGCAGCAGGCTGGAGTCTGTTTCCATTACACCAATACTTTCACACGTTAGTACATGGCTGAAGAAAATGTAGGTACACGTATAAGGTTCACAGCATCCACAGTGTGCTTTCAAACACCGGCTCGCATCAGTATTGTCGTGTCTAACAATAACATTTTGTAATTCATAACAATTAAATTTTTATCTAACTACAAACGATTAAAATGCACGTTTAATTACAGAAATTATCATTCGTTATCACTCCATAAGGCTATACACATTTAAAGCGAGAAAATAATCGAAACGATCGACACGTGTATATTACAAGAATGCGAGAGCACCCGGAATGAGGCGATTAGCGGTTCAAGGTCATTCGGTAATATGCGCTCTGTTTGATAAAATGAGCGCTCTCCGCGCGCAAATTGCGTACACACCGGGTCTCTCCGTGTACAAAGTAATCCTTCGACACATTGTATGTACAAGTTGAACTAAACCTGTATCTTGCACCATGTTGGTGTTGTACAATCATTGTCATATCAGTGACAGCCGCCCGCAGGCGCAGCGAACAGCGACATCTACACACTGCGTTCCTTACTAGCTAACCTAATTGTACACGCGACGCGAGCCGCCTCCACAGAGCCTCCTCGTAATAACTAGCCTTGTAACTCATTTGTGATTCGTATTTTAAATTTTCTTTAGGTCATGAACATGTTCGGTGTACGATACGATCGAGTAGAGCTCTGGAGCGCACCGACAGATCGTCTGTCCACATGTTACATATTCAAATAGAGAACATATAATGATTTTTTTTTCAACAACACAACCAGGTAACTTTTTAAAAATACACTTGCACACGAATATCACGTCCAAAGGCCAATATCAATGTTTAATTTCGCTAAATACATTTAACTTGTTTACTTCAAAATTGTACTGATTACAAAAATATTAGGAGCGAAATTTTTCATTTTAAATTCCTCTTATTTAAATTGGATTGGAATTTAGCGCGCGATAATTGGTTACCCGTCGTATTGTTTTCAGGAGAAAATGAACATATGGCTACATCGAAAAGTATAGTGCCGTGTAGTCCGCGCGCACGACGAGCGGCACACTGTCGCGCGTACAATACACAATATATACACGAAGCTCGCTACGTTTTGTGTTTCATGTGCTGCTCCTTGTATGGACATATTCATTTAACGTGCACGATCCTGGCGCGCTACGACACACCGGGGCGTTTCGTGATACAGCGGCGTTGATTTTAATTCCAAAAACATCCATATTGGTGTTACGTCACTGGCCTCGATTAATTGAACCGATCGATTATCCAAAAATCGATTACTTATTCGTTTCACTCGTATTCGACTACGGCTGCATCGCGCGACGCCGCGGCGCGAGGGCCGGGTGCTCGATCGTGCGGCACGTAAATATAGTATCGATTTATATATCAATAGACGCAAGTTTTAAATGACTAGTACATTTATTCCAAATATTACTTTATACTTAATAATAACTTTAGTATATATTCAGAAAAACTACGAAGGTACTCAGCTTTCATACGTAGGAATCGTCGAATAGTCGTCGCATAACGAGTTTGTGCATGCGCGCGGGCGCGGCTAGGTGTAGTCGTTGAAGTCGTCGATGTGGTGCGCG
>DVPD01000365.1:0-11786 GCA_018237605.1 Apyrrothrix (Melanopyge) sp. n. Burns01
CCTTATAAGTGAACGCGCCTGATATATCCTTTAATCCCGATTTCAAGTATATAAGCACACCGCGGTAGCGTACATAACAATAACGTGACAGACGAACCTCTGTGTGATCATAGAAACTATCAGTAAATTAATTGAAATGTTAACATTAGGTTTTATTTTTTGTTGACCTTAATATACTTTTAGGTTTAAAATAAATATTTTTTTCTTGTTAGTCGTATTGGTTGCAAACGCGCCTATCGAAAGGCCCTGGGTTCAAGTCACGGGCTTGTACTATAGAATTTTTCAAAAAAATTGAATTTCTAGTAGAGGCTCGAGGCTTGGATTTGTGCCCAGTGTATGGCATTGACTTACCACCTATTCCACTGTGGGACGAAAACTTAACTGGTGACACGTGGGAGGGTGTAACACTCCTCTGCCTATCTTCGGGAATTACAGGCGTGACGTTATATTATTATTTTTCGCGTCGCTGGTACATTGCTGTTATTGACCTGTGATGTAATAATCCACGGCCTGTTTGCAGCGTACTTCCAGCAGGCGGCGCGGCTGAAGGGCATCGGCGAGTACGTGAACTGCCGCACGGGCATGCCGTGCCACCTGCACCCCACGTCGGCGCTGTTCGGGCTGGGCAGCTCGCCCGACTACGTGCTGTACCACGAGCTCATGATGACCACCAAGGAGTACATGCACTGCGTCACGGCCGTGGACGGCCGCTGGCTGGCCGAGCTGGGGCCCATGTTCTTCTCCGTCAAGGAGACTGGCAAGTGAGTGTGATTTCTTTTGGCCGCTAGTACAACTATTTTGGTAAAAATCCAAATCGGGATTAATAATTTCCGAAAAATAACCGGAAAATCGGCACCGGCTTGGGATCGAAAAATAATCTCTGATTAGCCTACAATGGCTGCGGCCATAATTGGTTTCGTTAGGACATCTGCCAACTGACTTTTAACAGTTCTCGAAACTCCGAGTGACAGTTTGTTATGAGTAGAAGAAACCGTAGGGCTCGTTGCTACTTGTCTATTGATGGCGCAAAGTTTCCGTTTTAGTTCAACTATTAAGAACCATTTCTACCTTTTTATACGTCCCTTCTAACCTTCCTCAAGGACAGTTTTGTAGATCGCATGAATCTTCCTAGTAAATTAATTAACTTCCTCAACATAGCAGTTAGTTTATAACCACTCAGCATGTCGCCGACTAGGCTGTAACCCCTTAAACGACGCCTAGCTCACACTACGACGAGGTTACCCGCCCTAGCACCCGGGTATCGTAGATATGATAGCAGCAGCATGTACAATTCATAACGGCGTGCGGCAGGAGCAACCGCGACAAGCGCAAGGAGGCGGCCGTGCACCTGCAGCGCATGGAGCAGGAGATGGAGCGCGCCGAGCTGCAGCTGCAGGCCGCGCGCCTCAGCCGCGAGCCGCCCGCCGCGCCGCCGCCGCGCACCACGCCGCGCCGCACGCCGCAGCGCCTCGGGCTCTAGCGCGCACGGGCTGCCCTGTACGAATGGCCTGCGTGCCAATTTCACATAAAAAAGCAGCAGCCGTCCCACTTCACCGAAATTCTACAAGTGACACGCGACGTAGACGAGGGCGCCACCTCTGCGAAAGCGAGCACCCGTATACCCCCAACGTATCAAAACAATTACATTGCTTTCGCTACTTTGTATTTTTGTGTCAAGCTACGCGTTTCAATAGAATACGAATAGATTTATAAGCTATCTTACTAAGTTATCGTTTATTTTTACAAGGATGGATGTGAAAATGGAACTGTAAATCATATACTTAAAATTTACGACTTCTACGAAATGATATTAACATTGTAATAACTTTTATTGTAGAAAATACACATACCAACCAATTAAAATAAGGAAAGGAAGTTTCAAAACGTCTTCTGATGTAAGTGTCAACAGTACGACCAGTAAACGAGACGGATCGCCTTCGTGGATAGAAATAAATAAATCAAAATTTTCAACGAACTTTTATTTTATTATAATATCATGGTATAATTACAAACTTAATAACCTGCATAACTATGAACAGGGAGCCTTACGGCAGTAAAGTTAAAATCTAATACTATAGGAAGGACTATCAGAGCAGATGAGGGTAGACGGTGATGAAACAAAACAAACGCATATTAAAAAAAATGAAAAAAGTATAGTAGGAATATACAAACTGTACACATGGCAACACTTGTCTTTATTCAATCGATACGATAGTCCTAAGTTATCTATAAAATGTTGCGCCGTGTGTCAACTGACAGAAATATGTGCAACAAACTATTCAGCTGAAATATTACACTGAAATAAGGTGAAAATGTTACTGCCTGCTGGTAAACCTCCAGTAGACAAATAAATGTAATTTAAAAAAAAAGAAAAATATAATACAATATTGGTTCTACCCAGCATGTCGCTAATCGGAAGCATTTTATCATTGGCTTTTTTAAGTTTACACCCAGAACTGGAAATCACAGAATCGACTAACACACGTCAGAATAACACGATCTAATAAATTTATTAAATACATGGATCAAATTAAATGAATTAATTTTTCTGTGCAGTAATACAGAAGAATTTCATTTATTAAAACATTATGTGGCGCCACCAAATTTGTAACGGATGTGATTTTAATTAACTAACTGTACTTGACACCAATTTTCGAAATGGACAAATATGAAACATTTTTACTACTGCACATATCGGGCACAGCTCGGAGAAATCATTCGGAACGTGTCTTGTCTAACGTGTGCTGAACATTAGCATATTTTTACACTCATTTGAAATGTAGATAAACAGTCGAATCATTTAGATTGCAATGATGTAATTTGTGCGCACTTTAAAAATTGTATGTAGAGATGTAGATGTCTACCCATTAATCAATATCTCGGCGATCTCGAGACCGCGGCTTCGGGCGAGACGGCGCGTGAAGTCACCGCGTGCAACTTTCAGCTGACGCTCACGTGGTTTTGCGCGCGTCGTCAAACGAAAAATACAAGATTTGTCACAGTATACT
This sequence comes from Apyrrothrix (Melanopyge) sp. n. Burns01, assembly GCA_018237605.1. Classification (NCBI taxonomy): domain Eukaryota; kingdom Metazoa; phylum Arthropoda; class Insecta; order Lepidoptera; family Hesperiidae; genus Apyrrothrix; species Apyrrothrix (Melanopyge) sp. n. Burns01. The sequence goes on from DVPD01000365.1 coordinate 3,009, forward strand.
CGAATGGAAGGATGAAAGTTTACAGTGAGATCTACTATATTTAACACTAAGGTAAATATATGATGCGTACTTACTTTCAGTTTTTATATTACTCAACAATGTCCGCGGTTTGGTTCATATTATTAATATACTCGGCAATTCAACGCGCGGCCAGCTGGTCGCAAATTAGGCGCGGCCTGTACTTTGCTGCCCAGAGGGCTGGTAAATATATATAAATTTCTAAATACATAGTTATGTAGATAATTTTACACCCATCTATAGAATAGTGCTAAATATGCCTCGAGTAATAACAGATGGGAAAGCAACAAAAGCATCATTTTTATTTAATTCACTAGCCCTTTGTTTATATACCTCGCGATCTGACCCGTTGTTAATTATATACATACAAGATGAGCTGACAATAAGTACGCACCACAATTTAACAATTAATTGTAAAGAAAAATAATAATTAAGAGAGAAAAAACCTATGGATACAATTACGAATAATGTATTTAAAATTAATATACTTAAGCTAAATGTCCTTTGTAACGCGCTTTCGTGATATATCTCTCGAGTCACTATGAAAATGTATATTTTAAAATGTTCCAGATACGATCGAACGCGATTGCCAATATTCACCTGTCGTTATAGCTTTACAGACGATCTTACACAACCAATGTAAATTAAGCAACATTTGAAATAATCGGTGCTTGCATAAGCGACCTGTAGGCCGAATAGGCTTATACACAAGCATTGGCATTAACTATTAATTTAAATGAACTTAATGCAAATATTTTGATAATATTAAGTAAATATTTTTTGACAACCCTAGTTTAAAGCACTCGTTTTACTACTTATTATTCGCTAATTCGTCTTTTTAATGACAGCGAAGGCTTCAGAACTTCCCGAATAAGACACGGCGTCTACCTCACCGTGTCTCTAAGAAACGTAAAAAACGTGAATATTGACAATCGCGTTTGACACTTTTGTTATCTTCGTATTCATAGTCTCTCACTTGCACAATCTAAGGTATGTTCTATCTCGCTCGCACATAGCGCATTCGAAACATGTTAGAAAGGAAGCAAATACCTCACCTCACATAATTAAGCGACTATGAATAACTGTGAAACTATTATTCGGGGTACTATTAATATAATATGACTTACAAAATACAAGTATCTATTAACTATAAAAATATATATTTTATATAATACACAAACATATATACTAAGTGTAACGAACTACACGCAAACTGAAATCAAATTTTATTCAATATTAATATCCATAATATATTGTATGAAAATTTAAATTAATTACATGTTTACAGACAATAACACGTCCAAACCCCAGAGGAAGACACGAAATTTTCTATGTTATAAAAGTTAACAAGTAATGGATACAAGGTGAGTGATCACTTCACCCTCACTTATGTTCTGATCCTTACGTGAAGTGTATTCAAGACCACTATCAATCTGCCGACCACTGCAGAATCTGTAACACGAAGATGTTAGACCTGCTGCTTTGCGGCAGACACTGGACCACGTGGCGGAAAATTCCACTGCGTAGCCAACGCTTGTGACCTAAGTGCTCAATACTGCGGTTCTGGTTGTAATCTCAAATAGGTGACATCGGTTTCAGCTGCTGAACTATCGTAGACCAGTAATGCCGAATGTTCTTTGCATGTTCTGCCTATCCTAAGAGAACTGCTAACCGATTCCTCCTTAAAACATCTGACTGGCGAATCTCGTCACTTACGTTTATTGCAATTCCCTAATTATCACAAGCCTCCTTTTATGACGTGACCTCTTAAAGTACTTCGATTAATTATTTTTAGCTACAATGACCTATCAATATAAAGCTTAGATATAGAAAAATCAAAAGAAAAATCGCCGTCTAATTTTCATCGCAACTCACAACCTTCATAAAACTATCGAGGTGTGTCAACTTAATAATATTGAGGACACACGGGGTGATCGTTGCTCAAGTAAGGCCAATGGAGGCACACTGGTTTAGAGCTTGGTTTGTATATAATTTATATATAACATTATACAACATTTCAAATGAACAAAACGGGTTATATGCTATTGAAGAAATATATAGGACGCGAAAATAATTTATCACTTTGATGGATCAATAAATGTTATTCTGATAAATTTCGCCTTTATGTCGGCCTGTATGACCATTAAACAATTTATATGATTATTAAATAAAAATTATAAAAATATTGTAATTAGCCGAAACATGATGGCAGCCCTACTTGGGACGGTTAAAACGCGGACAACCTCTTCGGGAGCTACTTGTAATCGGTTGATAACTGAGAGCATTTTAAACCGAACCAAACCTATAAATCCAAACCATACAGGTGATGTTATTGGCTATATGTTTTATAAAAATGACGTCTCATTAATGTTCAAGGTCAAGTTGGTCAACCTCCAAAAAACCGCATTACGTCAACGCAATGACAGCGCGCCAACGCCGTTTAAACCGACATAACAATACAAGGGTCATTTGAATGACAAGTGACCTCAAAATAGTCTCGACAACACAAATCGGGTTCAATTAAGTAGTTCTTCGAAATTCAAATGTAATCTATTTTCTTATATTACACCTCAATTTATCTTCGACGTTATATTAGTAGACATCTAGCTGTCTAGTACAAATTTCAACAAAGAAAACACAGTCGTTCTTCACAAGCGGTAGAATATAGATTACAGAAACAGTATTGCCCCATTTCTGTGCACCAATCATCGGCAAACACTTTCAGGGGTATGTTATAAATATCCCTACGTTTCTCTAATTTTAAATTAGCATTTCAATTACACCCTATGAGCTGTTATTCTATGTGGAGATATTAAGGCAATTCAAAAGACACTACTCAAAAAACGAATTGCAAAAACCTCACTCTCTGATCAAATATTCTATAGAGAATATTTACCTGCTTTTATTGACTATACAATTTAATAGACTATTTGATAGCCCCTTAATAATAATGAAAGTGACTTAACAAGGCAGTGCAATGTTCCTATTAATTTATAGCTTTAAATCAATTCAAATTCATATACACTAGATATATTTATGCCTATGCATAAGACTGATGTAATTTGTTGACTTTAATGCAAATGGGATTGACCTATCTCGGCCTGGTGTAGTACTTCATTAAAGCTAGTTCAAAGATTTGGAAGTGTACAATGAGTAATGATGTGAATATATGACAGACAAAGATGTTTTAAAAATCTTTAAATGTTTGACCATGTTCACTACAGAGTTTATCAGCTCAAACTAGCTATATAACCAATTATGTATAGAGTTTTTTCAAATCAAAACTTTCTTATGCAATCACAGATTTTCCTAGACTATTCACTCTGTGCATTTAGAAGATTTTATTGGCCAACTTTTTGATGGCATACTAAAATAAATTCTATAGATAGATATTATCATTAAAGCTTGCACTTAAAATTTGTTACATGTTATCAATGACGTTAATTAAACTTCCAATAGTATGAATTATTTTTTATGTACAATTACAGTGTGATAATATAATGGCATAAGAAATAAAAATTAAATAAAAAAAACACTAAAAAGGACAATGAAGTATAAGACCCAGTTTACATTCGTGTTTTCAAAAGCGACCATTGACCGTTCAAAACGGTTAGGTGAGGGTAGGTTAGCTTATACGTCGCTTTGTATATTGTGACAGACGCAAGTCTGCATTGAAGTATCGATATGATTACAGGGACATGTTTCAGAGTTGTTCAAGTAACTGCATAGGTCCATTGTCGCTTAAGGCATTCAAGTTTTATGGAGGTGATATTGGAACCCAGTATAAACTAAGCCTCGTCGTCACTCCGATCAGGTCCAATCGGATATCCACAATCAGCAGTTCAACACTTGCAGCCTGTGCTTCTCTATATACCTCTGGCGGGCCTCTGCTATCATCTGGGCCTTTCTTTCCTGGAAGCTGAGCTCGCGCTCCTTGGCGCTGCGGGGAAACGTGCCCGTGGGGACCGGCGTGATGTACTTAGGCTGCGACGTGCTCGGCGCGGGCTCCGGCGCCGGCTCGGGCTCCGCCGTGTACGGCGTGATGCCCTCCAGGAAGTTCGTTATTGTTAAATCCACGCTTCGGGTAGTTGCTGGAAGATATAACAGACGTATACATACATCAAATAGGGATCAAAACAATGTTCTTTTATTTTGTGGAAATAAAGTTTTCAATAGATGCCGTTTGTATCTTATGTTCTTTAATTAAAAGATAAAGTAACAAAAGTAAAGTAAAAGATAAGGCACAAGTCTGGATTTATGCCTGGTATGTGACAAGAGACTCACTACATATTCCATAATAGAATGTAAACGTAACTGGTGAACCATGGTGGTGTACTACACTCCTCTGCCTACCTATTCAGGGATGACAGGCGTGATGTTACATAAAATATAAAGAAGATAATATAAAACAGGAAATTACGAAATATAAAGTAACAGAATGAGCATGAAATAGAGATTAAAGAACTGTAGTCCACCTCTTGATAGATTGTGGAGTCTTCTACAAACTTGATTTATTAGTTGTAAATTTGATGGTTATCTCAACTTACACAGGTCTTTCACTATGTCCTTAATAGGCACCCTAGGTAGCACCTCCTTAACCTGGCGGGCCAGCCGCATGAGCTCGGGCGGGGGCTCCCTCCGGGGAGCCCCGGGGCCGCGGTTCAGCTCCTCCCACTTGTACTCAGTTACTTCAACCTAGGCAGTACGACCATGACAATTGTTAATGTAGCTTAGGTGAGGAAACAAATCGTAAAAAATCTTACACTCGACGAAATAAAAGAGAACGTAAAAGAAATAAAAGATAGATGAAATCAAAGATGATGCCTTTTCTTACTAATAAAAAAGTAACAAGACTTCAATTAGTACAGTACAATTAGACATGTAATAGAATGCAAAGGATTTGGCTAAAAGATGATAGAGTATACATTTTTATTAACTCAAGTAAGAGATAAATTTCAGAGGACATGGCACTGATGTAATGTATGCACATTATGATAGAAATGACCTTAAATGACCAAAATTCTCCCTCACAAAATTCCTTAAAAGTTCTTTTGAAACTGCTTTTATGACATCATGCTGTGTATTCCAGTGTATGATAATCTGAACACACAATTTATAATAGTTACCTGAAGAGCATCAGCAATAGCCTGCCTCAGGCGGTTGCTGAACACCGCGTCTGGATCCTCGTTCCTGTCCATTGCAGGCAGAACGCGCACTGTGAACACTGTGGCCGGCGTCCACAGGAACCACAGCGCATCGGACCAGGGGAAGGCAGTTTTCGAATCTGACGGCCGGTGCACCGTTACATTGGTGAACAGACGTTCCACGGCTGAAAGTTAATTTGCACAGATGAAATAAAGTATGAGTGATACTATAATTATAATCAGATGACGCTACTAGCGTACTAACAGTACATCCATGAAACATTGCCTTATCACTCCACCTATCGCCTTTCTGACAAATACATTATACTTTCATGCATTTCGAGATTGCAGACCCCCCTGGTCTGGGGGTGTTGTCTCCACAGGCCTTATTAGCTCTAGTTACCCACCGCTTCAAGTTACAATCATTACATAATAAGAAGTGGAATTCTTAAGCGAAGGTAAAAGAAACGTAGTACCGATCTAGTCTAAATAAGTAGTATTTCCTCTGCTAACTATTGTTTGAATTGTCATGTTTTCAGTTTGCGTGGCGTCAATTTGAAGGGAGCAGAACTGAAGACTCGCCAAACATACCTAATGTGCAAAGGTAGAAATATATGTGACTGTCCTTAAATAATACTATGTATTTAGATACAAATCTCTCTGGATTGCAATGACCACTTAAAAGTTTGTTTGCTTGAGATAAAATAATTACATTAGATAATTGGATATTGGATGGAATACATAAACTAATTGTATTTCTTCAGCATTCCAAATTAACCAAGTTAATTCCACTTACTGATAGCTACAGGCTGCACCTTGTTTCCCAGTTGAAAAGGCCAATCTGTGAACTTAAGGAGTCCTTTGCCATTTGTGGGTCCACCTTCGGGCTGCAGAAGCACTGGCTTGCTCGGACACTCCGCAAAATGTTGCCTGTAATAATAGATCTATTTTTTTCCACTCACATTTGTATATTTCTTCTCAATAAAGTTTTTAAAATACAATTATATTTTAAATACTTTACAAAGGCATAACTGGATTTCTCACACATTAACAAAGTACACAAAAGTATAAGGTGAATTTCATAACAATAAATATATAAATGACATAAAACGACAATGACATACTTTCTAGCAAACTGCGCGACATTTTTTATTCCCAGCGTAGATGCAAAAAACGGCGGCACCTTCCATTTTCTCAACTGTAATTAAATATATTAAAAATCTTTATCATTAACATTTAAATTTTGCAAAAGGTTGGCCACTACTTTAAGTAGATCCACCTAAATATCACCATGACTTATGGTTCTCTTTTTATATCAAAAACATTATGTTCAATAAATATTACAAGTTAAACTATACAATAAATGAAAACAGGGAATGATATGTCTGTGCAAGGTGACACAATAATTTAGTCATGGTTGTGATATCACATATAATGTAACACAGGCATATCACATTAACTAAAACCACATGCCAATGCCATATTTAGACCCAACAATGTAATGAAAAAACCTGTTTTCTGTTTATAAATATATGAACAGCGTTTTTAACAGAAATGGTGGGTATTTCTTTATTTTTTTTATTTTCTTTGTGATGAATGTGTATTAGTAAATAAGTATTTTAATTAATAATTAAACTTCTTGCTTTGCAATGAGTTTTATTTCATTTACTTCTTTGAGGTAGGTGGTCCCAGAATTTTGGCTGACAGTGTAATTGCTAAAATATGTACAAGTTTATAGTTTACTTCACGTAATACCAGCACTATCCCTTGTCACAAAGTTTTTAATATTACGAAAGTTTTTATTTCCGTCAGACAGGGACATTTATCGGTTTAAGTGCATACCCACATGCATCTATCTCTGTCATTGAGAGTACAATAACTATTACTAACTTTTTTCATACTAACAGAGATGAGTCATTTGTGTTATTTTTATTTGGTGATTGCCCTGTGCATCCCATATCATTTACTCAAAACACTTACGCTAATGGTACCCAGAACATGTGAGGCTGCTAAGGAGTCCAGACACGACACATAGTTGGCGACGAGGACGCTGCAACGTTGATCTCTGCTGCCCTTCACCTTCACGTACACTCCTGTTGAAGAAAACACAGACATAAGTTTTAAATGACACAACACAAATTACAAAAAAGCATTACTTCAATAATGTGTGACGGTTTTTCATCCAGTTCGCTAAACTGTAAGTCGCGTAAAAGAACTTCTTTCCAACAAAAAAAACTTAACATATCTGACTCATCTTGGATACATACATTTGTTCTGTCTGTGTGTAAAAAATCCACAAAAAAATTTACATTATGTATGTATGTTCATAAGCTATCTGGTTAACATAGAATAGGATGCTACCTAATTTAAGATTGATAATTGCGTACAAAAGTCTGACGATATTTATTTTAGGCTAGTTACAAAAGGTTGTTGATCTGAAGTTTACACACAGTTTATTTCTATAACATATGTCACTTATTTCATAATTGTATTGTACTTGCAAAATAATAATGTGATCAACATATTGCACAAATTAACTTCTTTATTTAATAAAACTGTGCCCAATGAGACAACATTTGTGCAAATGTGTACAGTCTACACAGGTATAGGTGATAAAATTAATGGATCAGCTTACAGTGGCACCATAGTCAAGACACCTCACACTCAATTCACCATCATTTATATATACCCCTTGTTATATATCTACCCTTCACTTTTGTATTGAAATATAGTTAGGCTTAAAAGGAGAGTGTACAACATGTAGTCTAATTCTATTATGTGATGATCAGATCTTAAGTTACAATGCACTTCAAACGTTCACATTAACATGTACAATTCAACTGAGACCTATAAAAGAGGTGAATTACAAATGTATCTTCATTTCATAGATTAAATCTGAGAGTATTAGTTATTTCTTTATATTTCGTGTAAATAATAGCATCTAAGGTCCATCAGAAAATTAATAATGTACTTTGCAGGTAACAATTAGGTAAATACATCTAAGAAAATAAAGTGTTCAGTGGCTTATACACTTATATAATTGCATAATAGCTGTGTTATTCTAATAAAGGCTGATAATATTTGAATAAAATGTTTATCACAAGATCCTTTTTGTCAGATATTAAAAATAAGACACACAGAGTACAAACCACTTTACAATTCAAAATGCAAATGTCTGTGATGTAACATTGTCATAGTTACTAAGCTTAAATAAGACAAATGATTCCTATTTCCTTTGAAGGGAAAAAACTGAACAGTATTTATAATGCCCTGTTACAATTGACCTTGATGGGTTATGACCTAGTAGAACCATTCAACAATTCTGTATTTATATGTGTATTTTATAAAATGTACACTTATAATGATGTAGTTAACAAAACAATTCATTTACTATATCCAATATTTATCTAGAAATAATTACTATCTTTAGTGCCTATAAGAAATCCATTGAATCTTATTCTTTAAGTTGTCTAGTAGCATAAAAATTAAAATAAATAATTTAAAAAGTCTCCTTTGCATATCTATTTGATAAAGAAAGACAAAGCTGGCTTTGGTCTTCAGAGATAATAGAACATCTATCTAGCTTGTAAATATAATCTGTATAATAATAGAAAAA
>DVPD01000366.1:0-11782 GCA_018237605.1 Apyrrothrix (Melanopyge) sp. n. Burns01
ACAAATCCAGACTACGAGCCAGTACTAGAAATTCTAATTTTTAGAAAAATCCAATAGTACTCGACCCGGGATTTGGACCCAGGACCTCTCGATCGCGCTAGTCGCGCTTGCAACCAACACGTCCTACGAGGCATATGATACGATCAATTTTGTAAATATACTTCAATGTTTATTAACCTTTACTCCCCTCACTCTAACATCATCATGATCCCCCGGGGGCGATTCAAAGAAGGAAAGATTTCGACGTGGATCCAATTTCCTCGCTAACTTGGATTCATGGCAGTGATTGTCGAACACCTTCTGTATGATGTCAATTCTGTCCGGATACGATTTCACGAATGCTTTACACCCGGTTCTAGTCCTCCGCGAGCAGTGCCACAGCACGCCGCTGCCAGACATCACTTTGTAGGTATACGTGTAGTTCTTGTACATCAGTAGGGGATGCCGCCCTTTACCCGAGGGTATAAGGATTCCTAGAACAGACAAACACAGGTGTCAAATTTACAGTAAACAATAATACGTCAGAATTTGCTCAGCTATATATTTTAGGTAGTACTAATCTTATATTAAATTACACTGTTTCACAGTAAACCATCGTAGACTCAAAATACTTTATCACAGAAGTTATTTCTTCGTAACGGCTCCGTAACACAGGACACATATATTTTGTATATCAAGAGATATTGACATTAAACATACTATAAATATGAATACTATAAACCATTTAAATTTTAAGATGTATTTCCCAGGAAAAACATTTTCAAATAAACGCATATAAATTGAAATTTAAAAACTTTTGAATAATATATTTCAAGCTCTTAACTTCAATTTTATGTCAAAATGCTATTCTATAATACATTAGCAAAACAAATCGTTTGAACGGAATTAATAAAATTGCTAAATAAAATTGATAAAAAGGGTCAGTGTTCATGAAAGTAATGAATGATAAATACACAATCTCAAATTTTATGAACATTTTCTTATTTCATCGTCTCTTTTAATACATAAGTTATTTACAAAAATTTCTTAAAATTATTGTCTAATTTGCAAAATATTTATTTAAAAAGGCGAATAGAAAATATTATTTTAAGAGTATTCTACTGTATGTATATATGTAGGTCCCGATCCTTTGAATTGTACCTAAAGGGATATTAAAATAATAACACTTTTTTTTCCTTCTATGATAATTTATTGATAATAATTAAACATCACACACGTAAATGATACTTATCACAGTTGATAAATATTTTGATAGCAGTATTACATGGTATTGCCAAATAAAAAAATCTTAATTGCGTTCATCAGGTTTTAGCTGCAATACATCACTATGAGTCAGAACGACGGCCGTACACAATTATTAGTTTTTAGCTGCTAACGTAGAAGCTGTCCCGAGGGATACGTCTAAAAGGAAAAAGGAGGGGGAGCGGGGGTGACACAACCTAATGGAATCAATAAAACCTTTGGAATGACAAAATATGTTTAAATCCAGAACTATTTTCTTATAATCAACATACTTGCAACACTAAGGGTCCGTTAAAATAGACCGGCACGGAGAGCAGAGCAGATCTCGATTGCTTTTAAAATATTATTATTATATCTTCACGCCAGGTCCCTTACGGGGTAGGCAGAGACCACCGCGTGCCAAATATCTCTATCCTTACAGACCTGCCGCGCTTCTTCAAATATATTTCCATAAAGTCTATTTTTACATTTCAAAAGTTTGAAGTCAAGAAGCGGCCGTAACAAAACAATTGAAATGAGCTGGAATTCTATATTAAATACGATCTAAATTAATTCTGCTCTCAGAGCCGGTCTTTTTGAAAGGAATATGGGAATATGGAAAAACAATACGGATCTCTAATGTACAAATGTATACTGATCCACATTGTTGGATTTCACGTGGATTATGACATTCTCAAAAACACCTTTAAATAATCTTAATCATACCTTAAATATGTTATAGTAAATATAACCTATTAAATAATTAATTTTGTAATACATTACGCGAGTATAATATTTGATAAAAACTAAATCGTATTACAACTAATAATCTCTAAAAAACTACGATACCTATTCGAAGATATTTTTATCTACTACTAATCTACGCATTAATTTCATCTATTTAAATATTGTTAATAATTAAACGATGAGTCATCTACTTTATTTTATGAATCAACTTATAATAATTGCATTAATATTTATTTCTATGCCAAAATATAATGGATACTTCTACTTTTTTTATTTAATTAAAACAACAAGCAGTGGTCACAAGTTGCCGCTTATTGAGATCTGGAACCAACTTCGAATAGGACTGTAGGAATGGTAATGGAAGAGTTAGTGCAGTTAGTATTATTTTTTAATAAGAGTACAACTTAGTTATTAGGACTGTTAATATAAATTAGTACGAATGCAGATACAGTTGAGTAGTCCGTCCTGTTCGGTAATGGTCTTAGTGCAGTGCTATTTTGAGGACGATTGTGCCACTCTTATCGATATGCAACTGGCAACCACATATATGGGGGAAACGATGGTATTACCAAGGTTGAATCGTATACACTTACTGCCGCCCATTAAAACTTATCATATAGTGAAAACTTACCTACAGTTTAAAGATAAATTATCTGAAACTTTTAGTAGGCAAATGGAAGCAATAATTATAATTATTTATAGTTAAAATCATTATTTTAAATAGTCATTGACTGACCATGGTTCTAAACATTACCATCTGTCTCACAATGGTTATCAATGGTCTTTCTACCGTTAAACATGAATCTCCTGACAGAAGGAGAAATATTACGATCATAACCTACCGCGTGGCCCAACTAAGCATTGATACATTTTGTACGCCTTGCACATTATGGAGTACTGTAAGACATTCACATAAGACATAAAATGTAAGTTTTCTCACGATGTTTTTCCTCACCGTTACAGCAAGTTATATTTATATACTATATAAACTTAAAAGTGTACATAGCTCTGTGCACTCAGTGGAGCATGTCTGTATTTGAACTCCAGACTCCGAAAGCGTGAGCCGAAGTCTAAACATCTAGCCTATCGATGTGTATCTAGAGAAATGTCTTGTATATACGTCATTATCTATGTTGCCGTGCAATTTGTGCATTCATATTTTTTTTTATAATTTTTTTATTTTTTTATCTTTTTTTCTGCATTTTAATTACATTTACATTTAACTAACATAACAGATTTTATTAACCTAATTCGTTTACTTAGTACGTGGCATTTCGGGATACTTTAATCCCTTTAACGAATACAGCTGCAATGGAACAGCTAAGGACCCAACGCAAGATGCCTGGTTACGACTTCACTAGGTACAGTCAATGCGCGAATCTAAGGGGATCCTCCCGCCTATACAGCCGGCTTTGATTTACAAACCAGTTATGCTGGCAATACCTAGTAAATCTATCGGGAACATCAGAGTTCAATATATCGGTCTTAATTCATTAATTAAGGGATTCCTGACGTCACACACCTAAGGACTTTGTATCCTAATATGCCATGCCATCTAAAACCTACAGAGTAAAGCTTAAAGTAACGTACCTACTGCTTAAAGTAATTCAACTTTAAACACTACTACCTAACAATCTTCTTACGAAGCTGTTGTACCGTATTTTAACTATAGCTACTCGTACACATTGAAGATATTTCAATAGCTTCCTCATCATCATCACCATCATCAGCCAGTTACCGTCCATTGATGGACATAAGCGTCTCCACTGCACTGTCTCCATGCAAGCCCAAATGCTTAAAGCTATATGACGTCATAGCAGCACTATAGTCGGTAAAACTTAAGTTATTACTAATGAAAACACCTAAATCCTTTATTGTGGATTATCTTTCCAATATAACTTAACCTAACTAATATTCATAGCTTAACGAGATGCGCAGAGTAGTCTGCTCAAAATGACATAACACTTTGTCTCGTCAAAAGTATACTTATATCTTTCTCGTCAAAAGTTTACTTATATCGCTCTCAATTAACTAACGTTTTAAATGTTACCATCATCATCATCCACACATCTCAGTCCACTGCTAGACATAGGCCTTCCCCAAAGAGCGCTACCGCCCTGTCCTCGGCTTGCCTTGGCCACATCCAGCTCTTCTTCAGTTTTTAATGTCGCGATATCTTAAACCACAATTGCCTTGGCTTTCACTGCATTATTGGGTACTGTGCCTATTTTTTCAACGGGTAATTTACTACAACATGCATATATATACTAGTGCTTACCTACAGTAAGCCAACGAAAAACATAATATAAAAATTCCAGGTATAAATATTGCTACGAATCATGGACGTTTTGTGTTTCGGAAAAGGAAAACTTTTGGAAATCGACGAAACCTATCTTACATGGAGTTCCACGGGTTTGTTAACGATATGAAAAAGAACACATTTAGGAAGCCCGATAACTTAAAGCTTACTTGGAACGTCAGCTTCAATACGCAAACTGATTTGTGTCTACAGTATATATATGCTACATTTTACTCGATATCACTGTTCTCGCATTACAATCCCAGTACGGATCCTATTTTACCGATATTACCAAACAGCGAATGGTCTTGCGGCATCATTTCGCCTACACGCGTCGGAGACTTGGGCGGTGGGTGGTCATGAGGTTTGTACGTAATTATCTGGGTGCCGATGCTAATAGCTGACGCTCGGCACCCTTTGAGCCTTCTGGAACAGTACCAAGATATTCGACCATCGGCGTTCTTCTTCTGGAAGCTGTACGTGTAGCCCAGGACCAAGAGGAGTGGATGCTTGCCGCCGCGTTTTGTCCATAGTAAGTGACCTGGAAATAAATGTTTTAGATTAGGTTTGTTCTCGAACACATTATTATTAAGTTAACAAAAGTAGTACATCTATTCTATTAATAACACATTTAGGCAGCCTCCGGTCCACTGGACACGAGTCAGTCATTAATTCCATATACAATACAAAATTATTTACAACAGTTCGCCAATGCATTGAAGTGACGGACGCTTGGGGAGGATCGGGGGTGGGGGTGGGGGTGGGTTGTTAGTGTGAGCATTTAATGCCGCGTTACAAAAACCTCAGAAACAGAGAGGCCACTGCAGTCCACGAGTTCCATATGTCGTCTAACGACAAGGCTTAGGTTGGCATCGGGTTTCTTGTAATATTTCGAGACCATGATGCAGTCGCGAAATTACACAAATCTTAGATCACCCTTTCTATTTCTTCCCTCTGTATGTAGGTACGTATAACGAATATTTTGGATTATTCAATACAACACCGACTCCTCCACGTTAAACACGTGACGGAGGCTCATCACGCGTGGGATTAAAAAAAATTAGGGCTTCCGTAATAAACAGTAATATGTTCAATAGTGAAATATTCCGTAACATATTTTATATATTATTTATTAACAAAATAATCTGAACTGCATGTACAACATGCAGACAGGAAATAAAAACGTACATACTTTTTCACTTTACACAAAACATAACAATTTTTAAACACGCCAAATTATCCAATAACAAAAAAATTTTTTTTTCATTTTTTATTTTCATTGAAACAAAAAAATTAAATAATATTGTACACCACAATTAATAATTAAAGTTAATCATGTTTGTCATAATAATCGCATACAAAGTCATTCTAATGCAATTAAAACATCATCCAATTTGATAACCACATTGTAAATGGCCAATAAACATACATATTACACTTCACACAAACAATGAACATAAAATAATATTTTCTGGTATAAAAATATTACTTAATAACATTTTTTAAATATTTATTACATTTCGTAAGGCACCTAGATTGTATTGAATGTACACTATCAATAAAGAAACAATCGAGATCACGCACGCGAGCACACACACGTATAAACATTAACACACACATACAAACACAAACACACATGCAGATAAACGCGACATAACAATATATCGATACATTAAAATCGCAATGCGAAATTTAAAACAGTCTATAATTTTACCTTTTTCATTAGTCTCTTTATTTAAAATAATTATACTAACTGGACTGCGCATTATCCCATATTCCAGTTGGAATATTACAAAAACAGTATTAACATAGTAATTGTTTATGAACAATTAGTGGTGGAATTAGTACTTATAGCACGGCCGGCTGTTTAAGGATTGGCGCACATTACTATTCAATGCAGACGAGAATGCGCTTGAGAAAAATCCGTTTGAATTCACTGTAAATCTCTCAAACTGTTACGTGTTTCATGTAGGTCTAGCTCAATTCTAATTCAAATAAATCTACTCATGGCGTCCTATATTAAAAGATAAAGTGATAAAATGCACTATTTCTAGAAACAGTATTTTATACCGTATACTTTACCATCGTTACTCGAAATAACTACAGTTTAAAATTTTAAAAACTTTTCATCTAATGCATACACATACATATTATTCAATCTTAAAGAATCGTTAGCTGGCATGTTACGAAGTATAATATTACGAAACGTGGGTAAATAGGGTGAAATTTGATATTTATGCGTAATTTGATGTATATACGAGTATATTCTTATTGCATTATCGTTCCTATTCTCGAGGCCTGATTGTGATTACGTTGCTTTCGTTCATATAAATTGAAATAGTCGGTATTTGTGCCATCGTCTTAGTCAACAACAAAGCTTTGGTTTAAATTATTTCTCTGCACATCATTACGTAATCGAAAGAAAAAAAAAACATTATTATCAATTCGTTACGCCCGGTTCGTCCCAACATGGGCAAGGAGCATCGGGGGTCAAATATCACTAACCTTGCCCGACGCAATCCTCCACATTCATCATGGAAAAATGTATAATGTCAATATATTCTTACTAAGCTATTGTTTTTTTTAATAAATGTTGGTTTCCTGTGGGTATGGGAGCCATTATTATCTATCACGTCGTAAGCTAGACTGGTGAAGAGGCGAGCCGTGCACCGCTTTGCCGTCCCTGGCTGCACCATCGTGCACCTCCACTGTACCACGTCGTCCTTGGTCTTCTGCATGCTGTAGGAGTAACCCTCGAAGATGAGCAGCCGCCCCCCCCTCTGGGACTGAGCGAAGGAAACTGAAAGAAAAAACAAATGAATTGCTCAAACAATTTCGAGTAAAAAAATGTGAACAGTAACAAATTCAATTCTGTCAAATTTGTTAACCAGAGTACATGTGTTTTTTTATTCTCTGTCGCCCTCACGACAGCACAATGCTATCTTACTATATTTAGTCAAAGTATATCAGCTTTCGTTACAAAATTTTAAACCAATCATTTTAGTAAAATTTCATAATAAAGACGATATTGTAGATACGAATTGAACTTATGACCCGCACGTAAAGTAATATCTGAGATGTAATTCTTACAAGAAACATTAGTGACAAAAAATAGATTTTAGTGCATTTATAAATTAAATGCGTATTCATACTAAGTTAGTAAAGCAAAAGCAGTAAATAACTAAATTAACTAAGTTAAGTAGCAATAGCTATCTAATTCATCGAAATCTTAAAATTCATTGTATCTAAATATCATATCAAAGCATATTTAAACAAAAGATTAGTATCAATTATTTTATTTTTCTAATCAATATATTAAACCAATAATAATTATCACCATCACCACTCAAAATGACTTAAAAATGAGATCAAAAATGTATTACACACAATGAACACAATTAAATAATTTCCGCAAATGTCAAGTTGAAAATCCTACGATAAGATCCATTACTATGCATCCAAAATATGAGTTCCATATTTCGAAAATACATATGTATGAGATATGTACATGTTCGAGTATTACAGTTTTTGTATGTGATTAACTATCACATTTAATACCTATAAAAGTGTTTTACTGTCCTCTTATTTCCTGTTATATTGAGTAGATTTGTTTATACTTACGGGAATAATATTAATGCAAGTCTTTACTCTTGAATCTGAGCATGGAGGAATTTTTCAAAAAGTTATGAGATATAGCTCTGAAATTAGCTATTTGTTTATTTCGAATGTGCCCAACGTAACTAGATTCAGCTTTCGACTTTCATTTATATCGTGTCATTTGGGTGACCTTCTGATACGGCGAGGTCAAGACTTCCTTGACCTCATATTGTATCTTTAACATAAAACATTCGCGCTGTTTATAACATTGGCCATACCCTTCATGAATAATATTAGTCTAACAGATAACAATAATAACAAAACAGTTGCATTATGCAATTTGGGTAATTTTAAAGTACACGAAACATAATATAAATTGTATGCATGTAATCCCACATTGTCACCTAATAGGACATAAGTATAAAATGTTCTTCCAATGCAATATAAAAGTATTAAGTCCTAACATATCTTCCATCGTGTAAAATGTGGTATCTCTGTTGCTTGTGCCAGTGTTCGCCAATCATGCCTACAAGATCACCTTTCAAAGACAGCATGATATACGCCTTGCAATGAGATGTGCTGGTGCAACGCCATCTTTGACCGTGACGGGACTTGGAGCCGTAGCAATAGGTATACCCTTTATACATGTAGTATTGTTTGCCATTAACGAGCGTTATCGTTTTGAGAGCATCTGTAAAAATTAACATGGCAACACCTAGTTACATATTGTTACTGCGTATTGCCTCGTTCGAATGAAGTAGAAGTAATATTCTGTTCAGGCGGCTTAAAGACATTAATTAATATCATATTGCCATGAGGATACATTGGATCGGAGCGAGAGTTATTTAAGATTGGATAATATTATCATTACAGTTGTATTATTAAAAGCAACAACACATTTTAACAAGAATAAAATTATTAAATCCACAACAAGATAATATAATCAGTAGTTAAGTGTGATATTGTCAGTTGAACAAAAATATATTTACTATTCGTTGAATGAGATATTAAAATTAAAATAATGGAGCAATTCGAGCCGATTGCTGAATAGTAGTTAAAGATGGCGATTGATGACGATCATCAGATAATCCATCCATCTTAAATGGCAAAACGGTATTACCAAAGGACATAACCCATAAAAAAGACGATTACATCCGAAGATATCTTCCGTCTTTCAGTTGGCGGAAGGTGTGAGGCTGGTGGGTGTGTCGGCCGCTAGATTTGATCAGCTCTCCGTCGGGCGATATGACAATGGAAGCGGCGCACTGCCTGGTCTTCGTACAGCGCCACCTCTGCCGGCCGTTCAGTGTCTCACATCGAAAACTGAACGTGTGACCCTCGTACAAATAATACCTCTTACCGTTGTGAAGCGTTACTAACTTTAAATCTGCGAAAGAGACATTCAATTTTTAAACCCCAAAATCAAATGTGGAACGGAACATCGCTGTAAACACGTTTTCGGTATACATTTGTGTGCAATTTTTTTGTATGAATTTGTTGATATTAACGAAGTGTCCAAGGGTAGGATATATTAAATCAGAGGTCATTTATATTTGAAAAATGTAATCAAACCACGATTTATGTAATATTAATTATATTGAATAATATTTTTACAATTATTATCTAATTGTAAGTTTTAAACGTATCAGTCAAACTAAAAATTTAGTAATCAGCGCTATCCTCCGATATAATATGCTTAGTTTTATTTTTATACTAGGATTTCTACGCTTAGTTATTACTCACTTTTTACAGTCTAATTTATACTAATATATATAAAGTCTCTATTTAAGCATGATGCTTACAAGTACTTGCACAAACAGTTCTATAACTATCTTCTCGTCCCTACATAATGAAAATGGAATTTGATATAGGAAAAGTACGGCAGGTCTGTAAGGATAGAGATATTTAATGCTTGGTGCTCTCTGCCATCCGCGCAGCACAAGGAATCTGGTATGACGGCACAATCATAACAATTATGAAATCCTCAGATATCTACCATCAGCCAAAATATGATAAACATGTTGTTTATGTGTGTGTTCGTTGAAAGTCTGATGCAACACACAATTATCTGACACTGTGATGTACGCTCTGCAGTCCGAGGTGTTCGTACACCGCCACCGTTCCCGACCCTGGGAAATAGACCTGAAGGAATACGTATACCCGTTGTAGAAGTAAAACTGCTTCCCGTTGTGAAGTGTGATCATTTTCAGCTTGTCTAAAAAATTTTTTTTGGAATCACCATTAAAAACACTCATTTGTAAATGAAATCGGTTAGAAGAAAAGGAAAAAATAGGAACATGAAATGATGACAATATAAAGTAGGATATTATTTATTGAGTTTTTCAAAATTGATAAAATACGTGCTAAATAAACAATTTTACGGCAATGACTTATAATTACATACAGAAGTTTTAGGTCATGCTTTGATATAATATGTATATACAATCTGTACCTTCTTACACAAATGATCTAAGATTCTTAAAAAAGCGAAAATTAACTTTTAAATGTTGACTTATGGGATGGCAGCGTTAATAGGTGCATATATGTATAATGAGCAATACAATTGCGAACATTCAAATTCACAGAAAAAAACGAAATAGTTGGAAGGAAAACTAGGCACTCTTTAAGAAGGTTTCTCTGTTGCACAGTTGCCATAAGTCCAGAAGAAATAGTGAATATCGATATCTACATCGCTATGAACGCAACAGATAGATAAGTTAGTTATACCTAAATGGGAATTTGGGTATCAATAAAATTAATCATTTTTAATCAAAAGTCATTGGTATGGTAATAACTCGCATCAGCAAATCTTCACGTATCTCCCGTCTTTCATAACATGGAAGGTGGATTTTCGATGAGCGTGTTCTCCAGTGGCGGCGATGAAATTACCGTTCATAGACACCATTATGAATGCTCTACAATCAGACGTGTTGGTGCAGCGCCATCTTTGGGCGACGCGCGTTCCGAATCCGAAGCTATACGTGTACCCTTTATATAGATAATATTTCTTGCCGTTAGTGAAAGTTACCATTTTGCATTCCTCTGTAAATTTGAAAAAGACAAAAAATAAAGCAATTTTAAATACATATTTACATACGCATATAGTGAACAATATAAAAATGTATGCAATTAAGATGAAATATTACTATTATAAGTATTGAAGGCAATATTCGAATTAATAATGTTCTAAAACAATATAGTCCACGGAATCGCGAAGCAGATACGCGTTTATACAACTTTAAATTTATTGATTTATTACTTTTGACAACGTCCACAGCGACATGTTTTAAACTTATAAAACTAAACACATATCACAATGAATGAAGACAACAAACACGCGTTAAGTTTGTAAAAATACTGTTGTAGAGGAAACAAAAGAATGAAATAATGCATGATTAATGCACGAGATGGTTAGCAGTAATTATGTATATAAAAATAAAAATATCTGACGAATAAACATTATTTTCTAAAGATATTGAAATAACGTCACATATAGATGGCATAGATGGAGTCACTTGGTACACAAAATAAAAAATCCATTTTCATGAAATAACTGCACCTCGGAAATATCCCACAATGTCAATTTTGAATGTAATTTAAATTGGCTATGATTGCAGTCTTGTATATTTCTCGATCTTATACATTTACAAATCGTATCACAATAAAATGTAGTAGCCGAAATCTAATCTACAAACATTTTGATTTTTATCATTATTATTATTATTAAGGTATAGGCTTGCGTTTGGCTGCTATCCCACTTGATGGAAAGCGGGATACAACCTAGGGTGTACCACGCTTACCTACAAAGTACTTATTCACTCTTTTCTTGAACAACTCCAGGTTGTATGAATCGGGAAAAATAGATGCCGGCAGGGTATTCACTCTTTCGCAGTCTGTAGCAGAAACGATTTAGCGAAC
>DVPD01000367.1:0-11770 GCA_018237605.1 Apyrrothrix (Melanopyge) sp. n. Burns01
GCATTGCATTGAAATGGCCCGGAGCCTGAGGGTTAAAATCGTGTCGAGTCAATTTTCGACTTGCCCCACTTAACTACCAAATTGCCCCCTGAGGGTCGTGAGCCCCACGTTGGGAAACACCGGCAGCTCTGTAAGGCTAGAGATATTTGGCACCCAATGCTCTATGCCTACTACTGAATGGTCCTGTCGTGATGGTTTAATAATAATAATGTGTCATTGTTACAGGTCTCCGCATACGGATTGCGAATTTAGTGTTCAAGCTGCTGGCCTGCCTGCTCTACGTTTTCCGCGTGTGCGCCGACGGAGACCCCATTTCTGCCTCCTGGTGAGTGCCAGCCCACTGTCTTGGAAGCATATAGGAATTAATAATTACGGACTGTGAAAAGACATTTTAAAGTTATAATAGTTATAGGTATATAAGATATATAGTTCTCCTTTCTTTAAATAGTCAGCTTTATTTTATATAATATTTATTTATGGAAGCAATCGTATTTTAATATCGAGCAGTATTTGGTTCTAAAATGACAATTTTGAAGTTAAATCGATGTGTGCAAAATAGGCGACACAGATATCTCCAGTGTCTACTGGGTCATCTGGTCTGCCTTTCACAATTAATACGATTCTGCAGAACTAATTATTAATTGATGACAGTCAGCCATTACTAGTTCACTCTATGAGATGAACAAGAGACCGGGTCCACCGGTAGCGCTTTCAATAATATTAATGGCAGTGAATGCATCCATTGTTTGTATACCCCAAGAACTACGGGGTATCTACCACATCCCAGTACAGTTGAAGCTCGATCTACATCTAAACATAAGACGTCTGTAAATCACACATCTAACAATAAACCTGCTCTCCGCGACGCGTCAAGTAAACATCGGCGACACCTGATTGGCTGATGATGTATATTGAGAAACGCCAGTATACAAATAATTTCTATTAGCACCAAGTGCGTTATCACATAGCAGTATCCAATATTGAAATGTTTTCACGACAATTCTAACTCTCATTGGGCATGTCGTTCTGCTGTTATAGTTTTGCTGTAACGAGTTATTTGTTTGCAAATTTTGCCTGGATAGCTATCGTTCTATTTCTTGTTATAGCGGTGCACGCAATGCAACGTTCGGCAGGTAAGAACAACTGATGAGCAGCATGAAAGACGTATTGTTTCAGTCTCTTAGATCAGACGCACCACTTACAATTAATTGACCGGTATATGCACATGTTGTAGTTTCTACACGACCTTCTCTTTCTGGTCATAAAACACTAATTATTTCTATTCATAACGTAGCTAGATAAAATGTAAATACTGAGTTTAAATACCCACATAATAAGCTACCAGCCTTTTCTATAGACAACAATAGAACAAATTGGAATATTGACTATGTCTGTTACATGTGTTACGTCCACCTTCCGTGCTTCTTGCAACTTTATGTGATTGACGCTGTGCACGTATGGAACGACACAAAATCAATTATATACGCACGTTAGCCATTAAAATTTCCACTTGCTCAAATTTGAAATTGCCGTTAATGGTCTTACTGAACAATAGCCGCTTCTTGTATATGGATTCTATACTATTTTGATATGGAATACGTGAAACTGCAGTGCCGTTTATTCCAGCTATGGATGTAAGCCGGGTAATAAGACCGAGTTCGAGCATTCCGCGAACCTCACTGAAGAAGAATTCCAAGAAAGGCCCATCATCAACTGGGACGGCATCATCTGGGTGAACCGCCCGTTCTACCTCTGGGTCGTGCAAGTCGTTCTCGCTATGATCTCCTTCGCTGAAGCCGTCTTGCTGGTGTACCTCGGCTACAAGGTACGTTTAATTTAAATTACACTACGTGTCGCTTCATTTTTGAAAGTATGACATTAAATAACTTTACTTAAAATAAAGCGCCAAACTTAAATTACTAAATAGGTAGATATTCTTAGAATTAACACATACAAGTGGCTCTTTCAGGGAAACATCTGGCAGCAGATCATGTCGTTCCACTTCATTCTGGAGATGGTCAACACGATCCCTTTTGCTCTGACCGTAAGTATTACCCAAATGTATGTCTATTACTTTGGCTACAACAAATTATTTTCCAAACACGTGATTAGTTAACCGAGTAGTCATAGATAATCAGTTTTAATATGAACGTACCAGTAGGCGACAAGTTAGACCTTTTATGTAGGACAATCGTATGTCCAGAAGACTAATGATAGCATAGCACTATGTAGGTAATAATTCGACTAAGCACACAACGAAACTAAGAAAAATCGTGCTTCATGGCGGTAACGGTAAAACATGCTTCGCGTGCTCTCTACTGGCTTTAAAAACACATTTTAAGTCGAAATTTGTACAGGTCATAAAGAAAGCAATGACAAATTTGTCAAACATCTATCTTTATCTACAGGTACCGTTCCCGCCACTGCGGAACCTATTCATCCCGGTTTTTCTCAATTGCTGGCTGGCTAAGAGGTCCCTTGAAAACATGTTTGTAAGTACCTACATGATTAATTTCCTACATCATGTATAACATTCCGGCATGAGCTTTACCTTGAAGCTTAAACATTTTGCAAATCTTCTCACTTATCCGATATCTACCATATAAATTCTTGTACATGTATTATAAATTATTATGATTATTAATGATCCTTTGAGTTTATGCTTCAAGTGTGACATTTTTTGAGGTCTCAAATCGTGGATATTATTATATTATATGCCTTATCATTTATTATTTTTTGACTGCTCTGGTGGTCGTGTTAGTTGCAAGTGCGACTGCCGATCGAGAGGTCCTGGATGCAAATCCCGGATCGGGTACTATTGGATTTTTCTAACTCAGATTTTCAAGTAGAAATTTCTAATAGTCGCTCGAAGCCTGGATTCGTGTCCAGGGTATGGCAATAGACTCACCCCCAATCCGTAATGGGACGTAAACGTAACTGACGAAACGTGGGAGTGCACTGCAGTTAATTTATTAAATATTTTAAGTTTGACAGCCTTTTGCCTAAGCCTAAAGCCTGCAGCAGTTTAGGCTTTAGGCTTACGCTTTATATCGACGTCTTCGTTATTTTTAGTTAAGTGTGTATTATATTATTACATGCATACACATACATACATTATATACATACATACATATTCTCACGCGAGGTTCCTTAAGTGGTAGGCAGAGAGCGCGGAGTGCCAAATATCTCTATCCTTACAGATCTGGCACGCTTCTTCCACATTAATCACTCCCTTTATACATGCATGCCTGTTTCAAAAACGTCTAACTCGCCCATCAGTCAGAATTTGATTTATTTAATCAAGATAGGTGAGTTTTGGCTCCCTTACTACCTGCTTCCATCGACATTCCTGCACTCACTCATCTCCTTATATCAGCGGTGCTCGTGCCCTGCCTGCTGAAAGCACTGCCAAGGTATACAATCTCATCCACTTAATGCAGTAGTCCTCGACTCATCTCATTCAGGCACCAAAACCTTTACCCTGTTCACATTCACACATGCTTGACAGTTCACGTATGTGGACCGCTTAACCTGCAGCATGCCTCCGTTTCCTTGCATACAACCCTGTCAAACGCCATATCCAGATCGACAAAATCGCAGAAAACTTACCAGCCCACTGCCAAATACTTCTTAGTCGAATTACTATGATGTTACGGAGGAAAATATCTTGATCCATACATCCTCGTTCAGTGCTAAAACCTCCTTCTGCCTCCCACAACTCGGTAGACACCTTGTCGACAGCTGCAGCCTTGCCCGCTTTTAAACTTGGTATTACAAGCTAGCTATTATATGCCACAGGTTTATTTAACATTTAATGTTATTTCAGAACGACCTACACCGCGCCATGCAGAAATCTCAATCGGCTCTCTCTCAACAGTTGATGATACTGTGCGTTACGCTGCTTTGTCTCGTATTCACGAGGTAAGGTCACATGTTAAATTTAATTTTAATGCATAGCATAATTAGTTATGTGTATTAAAATTAATCCATATTTTAATCCTGCTCAGTGTGGCAGTGTGGCAACAATGTTTTGTTCTCGATTAGTCAGAGTCATCATATTAGTCGTCCTTCTTGTACTTGCTTGCATTTATTTGGTTATCTTTTGGCCAATCTTTACTATCTGAATAATATAATATTTATTGATGATAGAAACCGTTACTCACATTACCAGCGGACCACTTTTTATAATAATATTACTTTTTATGATAATAGTAGTGGGTTCGATTCCCACCCAGAATAAATATTTGTGTGACGAACACAGGTATTTGTTCTGTGCCTGGGTGTGAAAAAATATATCTATATAAGTATATATTTTTATGTATATATGTAGTTTATCAGCCGACTGGGTACCATAACACAAGCTCTCTTGATGCTTAGTATGGGATCAGATGGCCGTGTGTGGAGATGTCCCATAAAAAAAATTATTAAGGAAGCGCCATAATATACGTAATTATTTACTCGTACTTTTTCGGGAACAGATTTGAGAAATGAAAAGTAGTTTGAAATGAGAAACTTGCAAAAACCGTTTCATTGTGAAATTACAAATGAATTACAAAATGCCATTAGTTAATTAAATCAATTTTAAAAATGCCATTAGTTAATTATATCAATGAAATTATTATTAAAAATTCGATTTGGTATTTGAATCTACTTGTTTGAGGATTAACTTAATTTTCAGCAAACATTGTCTTTTATTTTTCATTCAACATTTAGGCAAAGATTGCTCTCAAAAAATCACCCGCTCAAAACATTTTTTTCATGTAAAATGGATTTATATCTAATATCCTGAAACGAGTTAGCCCAGTGAAGTAACGTCGGTTACCTTGCACGTAAAGTTGTATTGTTATCTATGATTGTATTTAGATACACAATGGGGCAAATAAAAGTAGTATGCGGCCAGAACAACGACTGTATTGAAAAATCCGTAACTTTACAAAGTGTGTTCGATGACACCACGAACCGGAATGACAGTTGACAGATTATTAACTGAAAGTAGTTTAACCCGTATTAGCACCGCGTTGCATTTGCACAATTGCTATTAAAAAGGCGTTAGGCGCCTAAACATTATTACTACATATTAGCAATACTATTCCTTGCGTTGCGACTTTTAATGCTTGTGTGGTCTAGTGTAATGAGTGAATAAATACTTCACAGTGTTCATGGACTATAGTGATCACTGGTGGTAGTGACAGTGTCGCAGTTTAAATTTCTGCCTCCCACACCAGTATCCTGCCCTGAGTCCAATCGCGACATACCCCTCTGTCTTTCCGCGGTTAAGTACCTACTTTTTTAGTATTATATGTATATGTATCATTTGCAATAAGTGTGAAAGAAAACATCGTAACGAAATTTGAGTACATATTATCTTAGAATTCACTTCAATTTTACTCTAATTTTCTCTAAACTATGGCTTTAAGATTTCTCTTTCGGAGAAGATAATCACGTACAATAGGAAGACGAAAGAGTTTCTTAAGATGATGCTTACATGTGGTAACTGAAAATTGGATAAACTGCGTTTGTACTCGACGCTCTTAACATTTCATTTTCTTGATTGGAGCTATCAGCAGTATATATGTGGTTTAATGAGTCACTCATAAAGACCAGTAGCACGTGTAATTACTTTTCCCGACGGAGCCAGCTCTGTGTCGTCAGTAGTGACTTAACATCGCGGAAGTTACATCTTGCGTTATTGCCTCTTGGAAATAATACAATTTTAGAGTTTAAAATTTCTTATTTATTTTGAAGTTAATTTCTGTTAAACATGCTTATAAGTGTTGGTCTTGTTGTAGGGTCTTAATTTTTCAATTCCCGTTCTTTCACAACGGCACTGTTACTGCTAGTTACACCTAATGTAACAATTCAATTTGTTATAAACATAGAAAAACAACCTTACAGTGTTTGGTTTGTTGTGATGTACGATATGTCAATAGGCTCACCATTCCATTCCATGGTGGGACGTAAACATAACTGGTGAAAAGTAGCAGTGTGCTACACTCCTCTGCCATCCTCTTCGGGGATTACAGGCGTGATGTTACGTTAATTATCACTGCTAATATAATAAATTCAAGATCAAAAAATATAGTGATTTGCTATCATTATTATACTTTCATTATTAGCGTCTACGCAGTGTTTCGGAATAAGATCGTGGTCGTCATAATGTTACGATGCAAAAAAGTAAATAAATAACTGAATATAAAATTACAAAGGCAGGAATATACTTTACAAAAACAGTACAAATGTAATTACATTTCTGGCGGAGCTAGCTCTGACTCCAAGTGCGGAACGTAAAATGTTATTGCCTCTCGAAAGCACCGATGTTGTCTCGTCTCATGTCTTGAACTTTAACTTAAGCCATTCTAATTGAAGTTGATTAATAATTTTAAATGCTATCTTAAAGATAATCTCCGTGATTTAACCCTAACTACTACCAAATGTTACAATTGTATAAACTCGTATACTATATATTATATTATTGTATATAGGTAGTTGACGTTTTGTGGCTCACACATAACAATTTATTTTTATAATAAATATTAAATCATCAACATCATCCTAATCCTGTCCACTGCTGGACATAGGCCTCTTCAATAGCATGGCGCTGAGCTCGATCTTCAGCTTTTAGTATCGAACTACTGCCAGTCACTTTGCGTATATCCTCACTCCACCTAGCTGGAGGGCGTCCTTCGGTACGTTTTCCAAGACGTGATCTCCACTCCAGAACACGTCTACTCCATCGGTTATCGGTTCTGCGACAGCCTATTGCCACTTCAGCTAAATTAATAAATAACAAATAAATAAAAAATTAAATAATCATTGTGAATGTTACATTTTTATTTAATAACTGTTTTATTCAAATATACCCAATTTGAATAAAACAGAAATTTATGAACAGACAAAAATTAATGTTTAAATCGTTAGAATTATATGTAATGAAAATATGCATGCATATTTTGTAGATGCATGGTTGCAGCGACGTAATTCATGCGACCAAAAAACGTTGGCGTACTTTGCTAATATTCCATCCGTGTATTTCGAATGACAAACCACATTTTGAGATTGTAAGTAACAGATTGTAAGAGCTTGTTTCAACAAAACTCAATTTTGACGTCGTACAACAGTCTTGGTGCGCACGACGCCCTTGCTCTCTGCTAGAAATGTAAGCTCCGTTGCCGTACGACGGAAATAATTCTCGCAAACAATGAAATTGTTACTAATTTATTTTCCAACCACAACAAAGCGAGATGTCACATGAAAAATGCGCGAGCGCGGTACGGTTGAGACTTGGTACATTCCTCGGATGAAACTCCCTACAATTTAACGTGTCGTACCCCAGTTTTACCTACATTCACCGCAGTTACAGCGTTTGAGTCACATTAAGTTTCGTCTCCGCAGTGAACAATACAAACGATTTAAAACTTGGAGGAGCGCCGGGGAAATGGCGAGCAATTTATGACATTAATCCAGGACATAAAATGAAATTTCACGCTCGTATGCAATCCGCCATGAGAGTGTTTTGTTTTGTAGACACCCGCCTTAATTGCTTTCTTAAATTACACGCCGCCTCCGCACAAGTAGCCGAGATTTGCTTTTGTATTTAATTATTGACATGGCTACGGTTTCTCTATGTAGACCTGTTGAAAAGATCGAATCCACAAAAACGTGAGTAGTGTTTAGGTTCCGAAAATAATTAAACCACAAATCTAAAAGATACTTTGGAAATACATGATACAATATAATGCATATGCATTGCGTTGATCGCAGCTTCCTGCGACATTACGATATTAATATTGTATCACCACCATGAGCCTGTATAAGTCCACTGCTGGATATAAGCCTCCCTGGATTGTGGAGGTAGAGAAAGAATGCATCTTCCGAACCCGTATCGGATATCAGGGTATCGTATGAGTTGACTGCACCCGGCGATGAGAGATCGCGGTATGACGCATCATGCCTAGGCACGTCTACATGTCTTGGCTGCCGACGAGCAGCAGCGCAGGCGGTGCCAGAAGGCTTGCTGTGCAATCCGCAACCAGGATAACCATTGTGCGGATTATGGACAAAAGCCCTCCAGGGTAGGCCTATGTCTAGCAGTGGATTTAATGATGATGATGAACTTATCAAAAATTGCAAAATATTTATTTTAATAGAAACTATAATTACGCCTCATTAGTAGTGACTCGTAGCGAGGCTTGTGGGAATTGTTAACCCTGATGACTTGTTTATGTAGAGGAAGGAGTGAAGTATTCACTTCAGTTTGATATAGACGTATAAATAATAGTTTATAGGTTATAGATTTGTAATATTTAAATTTTTAGGAATATAGAACTGTTTGTCACAGTATTTTATAGACTATACGTCGTTTTGGAGAAAATAAATTTAACTTAGTCCGCAATCGAGAACGTTGCCAGAAGGCAATTCGATAAAATAAGCGTAAACCTGTCGAGTTAATGCTTTCCGCTGAATCTATGACATAACGCTCGCCTGCACTCTTACTGAAGACATCTGAGGGCGGGACTAGTTAGAGAAATTGTTACGACACCGACCTACTATGGAAAACATTCTGGGTTCAATTATCGAAGTCCGAAGTAAAGATTTGTCAAACAAAACTTAGCGAAAAGACCACCTAATACTCTACTCTACTCTACTCTAATGACGATCGAATCGATCAAAAGAATCGCTGTGCATTACGCTATTTTTGCTGTCTGTGAAGGTGTTTTTGTTGGAGGAAGCTGTCAAATTCGGCGTCACTATATTAAACGGCGTCTGACGTCGCTCGGGTCGACTTTATAACCTCACAAATTACTGGCAGTTCGGCACTGTCATTATTAAATTTGTCTATTTAACCTCACTATTGGACATAAGCCTCGCCTGGGGGGTTTTTGATCATAATCCCCATGCAAAGCATGCAGGTTGAGAACCGCAGTGCACGGCTTCTCACACCGCCTACGCTGCCTACCCGTCATCTGTCAGGGCATGTAGCCGTATAAATACTGCATTGAAATAATATATATTTCGAGTAATAAAAAGCAGTTTAAATAATATCATAAAGCACCTGGTCTAAAAAGATTGGCAAGCAGAACGAATAGTTAGACACGCAAGACATAACTGGTCGCTTACTTTGGCAGCCAGCCTCGTCATTATTATCAATCAATCAATTCGAATATTATAGAAAAAGGTTTTCTATGGTGAAACTATTAAATATTAAGCTAAATATTAAATATTAAGCTACGTAATGTCACGAATGTAATCCTCGAATTGGTAGGCATTAGGAATATAGTACACTCCCACTTTTCACCGGTAACGTTTACGTCCCACTATTTCATAGGTGGTGAGTCTATGCCATACGCCGGGCATAAATCCAGGCTCCAAGCCACTACAAGAAATTTCTACTACAAAATCTAAGTTAGAAAAATCATCAAAAGCTAAGTGTATTATGAAATTTTACTGTTAAATACTTCGTGTGTTTTTATACTCATGGTCATGTATGTACTGGCTTAACTGACTTATATTTTTATGGGATGGCACAAGTCTAGGACCTACATATACGAAGTCCTGCTTGAGCTCCTGCCGATTGCAGCAAATTCGCAGCGGAGAGTGTTAGCCTGTGATTTTTGAGGAAGGTGGGCGTTGCAAATTGCATGAGGTTATACTCTGCCATACTTCGTATACGGGAAGATTACAAAACAACTTTATTAACTAACTCTGACTGTTGACTATTTACAGTGGATTACCGAAAAATAGTTTCTAGTTACTACGCTCGACTCGGTTAAGTAAGGATTTTTGTATGTATGCACTAACTAACAACGAACGAACTTGTTGATTTCGCAGGTGGCGTGGATCAAATCAGATTCAAAAGCGATTCTAGCGATTCACACCAACATGGTGGCTTTGAATCCGCGGCTATCTGTCACCTACAACAACCACAACACATGGAAACTTCACGTTAGCAACGTGCAGGCTAACGACTCTGGCACTTACATGTGCCAAGTCAACACAGATCCTATGAAAAGCCAGGTAAGCACTACTGATATTCTATATCAAATTGCCTCTATCATATTCTAAACCTTCCTAATATTGTCTAAGAATGGATTCTATTTTAGAAGCTATCCTACATGCGGATTGCTTTGTTGGATTGATCCGGAGTTACGATCTGGAGTTTCCATAATTGCTATGAAGTTCACATGCTAATTTTTCATGCTAACGATTTGTTTAAATCACACACGAATACAGAATTTGATCGATTAAAGTCAACAACAAAGCATCTGCTGGCCTCGTCAATGATTATTCTTATTGCACAGATGGGTCACCTCTCAGTGGTCATACCTCCAGACATAGTGGACACGGTAACGGAAGGTAGTTCAGCGCGAGAGGGCGGGAGCGTCAGACTGACGTGCAGCGCAACTGGAGTTCCACCACCGACTGTCTTATGGCGACGGGAACATAACCGGCCCATTGTATTCAGACACGATGGCGGGCGGGAGAAAAAAGG
Organism: Apyrrothrix (Melanopyge) sp. n. Burns01; assembly: GCA_018237605.1. Lineage (NCBI taxonomy): Eukaryota > Metazoa > Arthropoda > Insecta > Lepidoptera > Hesperiidae > Apyrrothrix > Apyrrothrix (Melanopyge) sp. n. Burns01. Next base: position 10,490 of record DVPD01000367.1, read on the forward strand.
TAAGTGGATCTCAAAAAAAAATTAATACGGTTGACAGAAAGATTAACAATATTAAATTAACGAATAATTCCGGAGAATAGAAGACCGATCGTAGTATTAGATATAAAAATGAAATGAGAAGAAATTAGAAGCATACAAATATACGAATTAGAACGAGTCTGGCTCATACTCAAAGTTCATATAGAACGATCTGTGTATGATTATTAAATGGGAATTACACTCGGTTAAAACTTTCTCCCTTGCGGATGCATCTACTTAATAAGAGTTAAATTAATCATCAATATTGATGCTTGTAAATAAGTTTTAAAATTTGTATTGCATTGTTCTAATATCCTATCCCCTGTAATCGGAGAAAACGTGTGAAAGAAAATGAAAAATTATCAAATTATTTGTCCTTTTTGTCCAGGCTACATAATGTAAAGACTAAAACATGGATACACAATTCATATATACATATATATGTACATATTATATTAATATATTTACGTCTTTGTACAATAACAGAATTCATACCGAATTAAATAATACCTAATGTGTCGAAAGCATTGTCTAATACACAGACTTACATACAATATGAAATAATTTGAGCTATTTCGAGGGCGCTATAACTTAAGAGGAACGATCCTCACTCCAGAGGGATCGAATCATGAAGGATCATATCATAAGTGCTATAATAAGACTAGGAGTTGCGCGCGACAACGTTAATACTGAAACATACATAACTCACATGCTATTGTTTGTCTATTATTTTAGTAAAAACTGTATTCTAATGCCTCTGTCTACCTCTTCGTAGATTACAGGCGTGATCTTACGTTTTATGTACTAAACTCGTAGCAAGATATCACATTCTGACCAACCTCACGTGCTGAGTAGTTCATTAGATCCACAGGAAGCGGAAAAACAGTGCGAACCACAAACATAAAAAAAACGCTTAATAAATGTGTAGATGAAGCTGAATGGCTCATATTTCTAGAGATTACCATATCACAATCTAGATATAGGTATGTAGTATATGTAATTCATTATATACATATATTTAGTACATGTAAGCAGTGATAGCCTAGTGGTATGAAATTCAGCTTCTCACTCCGGGAGGCCGGGTTCAAATCCATGGCGAGCACCTCTTTACAAAAATGTGAGTTTTAAGTTTAAATATCACTTGCTATAACGGTGAAGGAAAACATCGTGAGAAAACCTGCAGACCTTAGAGTTCAAAAAAAAATGTTTTCTAAGGTGGCCTTAACCCACTCATGTGCCCGGTGTATGGCCAATAGACTCACC
>DVPD01000368.1:0-11769 GCA_018237605.1 Apyrrothrix (Melanopyge) sp. n. Burns01
TTACACATTATATTATTTTGAATATTATGCACAATTTGTTTAACCGTAACGGACTAGCCTTGCTAAGTACACGATAGTATTACAACAAAATAAAGAAAAATTACAAAAAAAAATTCGTTATTCACAATTAACAACTACATCTTGAAGCAATATTCAGTCGTATTTAGTACATATTTATTCACATAAAAATATATATATCTTCGTTGAACACAAAATATTACTCTTTATCACTCCTAACGACACGTCGCTATTTTTATAGTGTTTTTGGGAGGGCGGTAAATTACGTCACCGTTCAGTTCAAACTGAGATTCACTAAATCACGCCACCTATAGCTCGGTGGTGGTTTCTACTGGAGACTGATCGTACGAGAAGCCTGAGAAGTTTCTCTTCCCGAACGTTACGTTGTCGTTATCCGAAGCCCTGAAATGAAAATGGTGAATTGTACTATCCATTAACGCTGCTATCACGAATAATCTAAAGTGAAAGAAGCTACGTAACACCACGCCTGTAATCCGCGAAGAGGTGGGCAGAGGAGTGTAGTATACCTCCACGTCTCAGCAGTTACGTTTACGTCGCAATATGGAATAGGTGGTGAGTCTATTGTCATATACCGGGCGTAAATCCAGACTCCGACGCCCTACTACAAATTCTTTTTTTAGAAAAATCCAATAGTACTCGAGCCAGGATTTAAACCCAGGACGTCTCGATCGGCAGTCGTAGTGGCAACAAACACGAACAACAAAGCAGTAAAAGACACTACTTTGTGCAATACAAGATCGTTGTTCAGAATAGGGGACATGGAGCAGTCGCCGATCAACCATCTGTCGGTTGACTTAGACACGCGAATACTTTATGCGAATACTTCAAATCTTACTTTATTTCTATTATAGTATTAGAAAGTTCTGTCATTTGGCAATAGCCACACCACCTATTCCATGGTGGGACGTAAACGTAAATAGTAACAAATGCGAGTGTACAGCACTCCTCTGCCTACCTCTTCGGTGATTACTAGCGTGATGTTACATTCACTCATCCTAGAGTTAATGAAATTTTAATACCACGCTCTTCACGGACTTAAGATTATTTTTAGAGTACACGTATACATCAGAGGCCCACATTAAAATTATATTCAATCGTAATACAATATATTTCAAAATACTCAATGCTCCTGCAAACAAACTGTACAATTAATTCCCAAAGCTCATAAAACCATTACAGCGTGTAGAGAGAATATCAAATTAATGTATTGTGTCATATATTGTGTGCTTGTCCGGGCCCGATTGTTTATAGCGAAGCCTTAAAGGTCACATTTAACACAGTTATACGCGTTTCTACTTAAAGATAATTACGCCTTATCGTAATGTAATACAGTTAAAATTCGATTGGTATAGAAGATTATGTTTTCTTATCACCAATCTTTAAATTTCATTTTGACATGGTCAAATTGATATGACAGTATTTGTTGATATGAACTATTATTTTTTACTGAAAGTTTTATTATTTTTAGCTAAAAATACAGAAACCAGTAGTTCTATTACAAAGCTTCATGAAAAATTGAAAACTATACATTAATCTTGATCAAATAACGAGAGCAAACATCCAATATGATTAAAGGAGATAACTAATAGTAACAAAGCATTAAGTCCAACTGGACCTCTGTTCGTCCCCAGAGGGATTTGCGTGGAAACGGACTAATAGCCGGCTCGTCTACACAAACTTTCTGAACCGTACTAAGTCGATGATAAGGTGTAACAGTGTCTGTGAAAGTGAATGTTTGTGACGAATGAATACGTAGATTCGTAATGTATTGGTATATACAAATATGGTTTTGACTGCCTCGTTGATCGAGTGGTGGTAAGCGCGACCGTCGATTGAGAGGTCCTGGGTTCAAATCCCAGGTAGGGTATTATTGATTTTTTTTTAACTTAGGTTTTGTAGTAGTGGCTTGCAGTCTGGATTGGTTCCACAGTGGGACGTAAATGTAACTGGTGAAACGTGGGAGTGTACCATACTCCTCTGTCTACCCCTTCAGGGGTTACAAGCCTGATGTTACATTAGGTATACACCGTTACAGGTAAAGTACAAAACGTCACCTTTGTAATCCAGGTATTTCGTCATACGCCATAATGGGCTGCGACGATTTCTTTTTATGGTTGTTCCCGCCGTTGATCTTCCGGCCGAGCGTGGCGGCCAGCAGCCCGCCGCCGCCGGCGCGCGGCAGCGTGCCCAGCGCGTTGTTGAGCGCGTGCGCGGCGGGCGCGCGCCGGTTCAGCGTCTGCGTGTTGCGCGCCGCGTTGTTGGCGAGCGGCTCGAACGCGCCCGCGCCGTGCACGTTGTTGAGCGCGCCGCCGTTCTCGTTCACGCTGGACGCGCGCGCGGTGGTCGCCGACTCCGACAGGGTCGGGCTGCGCTCCCCTGCGACACCGATTTGCATTAGCGATAATAATTTTTCAACAAAGCCCGGCGCTCCCTGGACATTCCGACATATCTTTTCTCCGCGATAGCTCACTAACGATTAGCTCTCGACTCGACGAAGATCAGAAAAAATTTGGTCACTTCAAATTCGTTTTTACATAATTTGTACATTTACTAACAACTATTTCTGCCGAGGAATAATTGTCATGAAACAAATATACTTCGGTACCATTAATATTCACACTCACATGTGCCAATTGATCTAGAATAACTAACCAGTCCCATTTTAAGTCCTCCTATTAGTAAATACTAACTAATGGTCTTGTAAATAATATATATTAAGCTGTAACGTGGATCCCTAAACTATTTCCCGCGCGAATACGGGCGCGTCGATTGTCGAGGACCGAGCGCTGGCGCCTACGTTCAGGCGCCCCGGCCGGGCGTCGCTCTGTCGGCACATATGTGGATTGTCGAGGACCGAGCGCGGGCGCCTTTCAGCCGTTACACGATAGTTAGTTGAGTTTTGCACCGTGAGCAAGTGAGTCGGCTTCGCGTCGCGGGAAATAATAGACTGCCCGGATAACTTACAGCACTTATTATTATTGTCAGTGTTATAAGTGTCATAAAGCCTAATAAAGAGCCCCATCCCTGCAGTACTGCTCGAGATTGTATAAGGTTCGTTATTAAATATTATTTCAAAGGTAACACCTACCATTGTCTTTGGATAAATATTGCACGCTGTGAATATTAAAGGCGTGATTGTTAGAACTGAAGTCCAACTGCAAATCTGCATCTTCCACGGCCATATTTAGGACCTGCAACAAGATAAACATCAAGCTATTGTTATTCGAAAAATACTATATTATCAATGATATTTTGTACGAGGTGTTGCTTGTAATGGACACATTCGACACTTGTTGGTAACTCGTTTGAACCAAAATCCTGATAGGAGAGAATTATTTTAAATATTCTCATTAAAGGCGGTTTGAAATTGATTACTACGATATATATTTAAATCTCGCGGTCCACCTTGTTTATCTCTGTTAGCGTAACACATGGATAAATGTGAGATGGTCAGGTGCTCGTGCCAATTTGATTTAAAATATATAACATTGATGCGGGACCCAGTTACGGGGCTGCGAAAAGTTAAATATAATAAATACCTGTGTCTCATATCTCGGTGCTGGCTCGTCTTCGCTAGATTCGTAGCCGGAAGGCGGGCGAGGTGGCGCCATGGTCATGCTCAGCGTGCCGTACTGCTGCAGAGCCTGCTCCTTATGCTTCTTGTACCTAAGAACGACTTTGTAGTTTTATTTACACGCATAATTTTTATATACAGAATTGTAGGGATAAAAGAAAGACATTTAGATGAATACCTGATTTTCTAACCTATACGTTCTTAGCTAGAGTTCTATGTATTTTTGAAGTCACACGTACAGTATTACAAAAAAATGGTATATTAGACTCAGTGTAATACCAAAGTTCGATAACATGTTGTTCGCGCCGATTTTTATATGGCAACACTGTACCGCACGTCTCTATTGACATCAACCATTTTCTCGTGTAAAACACGTCTTCACAATATCCATTAAAACAATATTCATGTTATACATAATTATATGTTGTCCAAATACAACAATTCAAATCAAGAAACCAATCTTTTCATTTGGGTCCTACGAGCTCAAACACATGCAGTAGTAAGAAGGTATAACAAGATTTTCGTTATTTCGGAGTGAAATAGTAGTCTTACCGGTTCCAGGAGGCGCAGATGTAGATGGTGGCGGCGCTGGCGGCCACCAGCACCAGCGCGGCCAGCGCCAGCAGCGCGGCGGGCAGCGCGGCCGCCAGCGGCGCGGCGCCGGGCGCGCGGCGCGGCGCCTGCGCCGGCGCCAGCGGGCCGCGCACGCGCGCCACGCGCGCCTCGCCCAGTGCCGCCGCCAGCGCGCGCTCCAGCCCGCCCTCCAGCGCCCTGCGCACGGCGTGCTCTCACTACCGGCTTGTGACACTCGACACTTCATTCGATGACCACATATGTGGAAGTCATTCCTCCCTCTAGTAGTGTCGTATTATTTCAAATTTACGGTCGACCCAACGACAAACTTTTTGAAGTGAAAACTTGTATAAGCACGTTGGGTGCTGCTGTGTGCGAAATGCTGTAGTAATAGCAGTACATCTGTAGCTATCACCCCGTGTCATATCACATTAGTGTTTTGTACAGCTGTACAAATAAAGTTTAATTTTTAGAACGAAGTTCCTTTACGCGACTTACAGTAAAGCGAGCTGGCAGAAAAATGGTCACGTAATAAAAAAGCGTAACAGTATGTAACGTTTTTTGAGGAGCGGCTACTGTTAGATTTTTCTAACTTACGTTTTCTAGATGAAATAGGTATCAAATGAAAGGGTTTGTTGCGAAGAATACGAAAATAAATGAAGTAATTCTAAATCCAATATGGCAGCAAATTTTTATTTTTTTAATATTTGCCTCTGACTTATAACATGCAATGAATATTGCATAGTACACATGGTCGGAGTGCCGATAGATGGGAAATTCAGATTAATGTTAATAATTTTAATTCAAAAATTATGCAATTTTAATTTTTAATATTACAATCAGTATAAAAATTCAATATTCAATTTTAAGTTTTCACTTCTATCGGCAGTCCTTATGACTTATTTAGATTTGTTGTTTTTTTTAATAATTTATTTAATGAAATGCTCATCGCCAGCCTGGCCGATTTATAAAAAACGTAATAAACTGGCTTCTTTTAATACAATAAAAACATGAAATAAAATTTTTTCATTGATCGTCCGTTTCAAGTGAGTGAAATCCTAGGAATTGTGAGTAAAAATGGTTTGGATGAATCGAATAATAGAAATGATTCACTACTGAAACTGCCAGTAGAACACCTTTAAAATTTAGACGCCAATACTCTCGTTAAATCAACCGCACTCACTGAGCAGGAAGCACTAAACTTCACATAATAAATAAAACATAAATATAAGATAAAAAGACACGTATGTCATCCCCGAAGAGGTAGACAGAGGGGTGTGGCACACTCCTACGTTCACAGCTACGTTTACCTCCCTCCATGGAATCGAACGGCCTCATCAAACTCACTTCTTAACTGGCTTCGACTCCCGGGACAGTATGGCACCGCTGGTGGGGTCGAGGAGGTACAGCCACACGTCGGTGCCCGTGTCGTCGCTTTCCAAAGTGCCGTTCTCGCCCAGGAAGTGGCGCGCGGTGAGCTTCTCGAGCCCCGCCGCCAGGCCGCTGCTCTCCTCGATGGCCGTCAGCAGTGAGCGCTCCCGCCGCCGCATCGTTTCGGGGTTCATGTTCGTCACTTCGACTACCAACTGGTTTTCCTTTTGAAGTAAATTTATCTGGAACAGTAATGTTTTTTTTAAGTAATGTAAGTAAATGTAGACAGAAGCTGTATTTAGCTCGAACAGTAATGAAATGGAAAAATGTCACTGTTGAGCTCCATTACTTATGGTATTGTTATGCAAATTGAAAACAGTAACGTAAATGCTGTAAAAATTGTATACCGTTGTAAAAACATGAACCAATCAGACGAACATTGATGTTACTTTGGTCCATACGATATAAAACAATACACAGAACATTTTAAAATCTAAGACAATCTTGACATCATACATTCCTTATGATAAATAATAATGTAACATCACGCTTGTAATTCCTAAAGAGGTAGGCAGAGGAATGTAGCCCACTCCCACGTTTCACCAGTTACATTTACGTCTCAATATACATAGAATAGATGGGAGTTTGTTGCCATACATCGGGCACAAATTCGGACTCCGAGCCACTACTCAAAAATCTAAATTAGTAATATCTAAAAGTACCCGACCTGGGATTTTAACACAGGACCTCTCGATCGACAGTCGCACTTGTACCCAACCCGACCAACGAAGCAGTCATATAAAATATTTATATAAAATAAATAGTCATTTTTTATTAAATTCTACCAATTCACAAGTTAATAAATAAAAGGATTTAACAATATTGTGTACACACCACGACGCTCGCCCGCGCGATGTTGTAATGCTGCGCGGAGGCGGGGTTGTCCCGCGCGGACACGCTGAATTTGAACGGCAACACGTCCTCGGGCACGCTGTCGAAGGTCCTGAGCGTGCTGAGCTCGCCCGTGTCCGCGTCCAGGCTGAAGTACTCCTCGGCGGCCTTCGTCCACGAGTTCTTCTGGAATACGACTCTACCGTACTCGCCGCTGTCCTTGTCTTTGGCCTGTTGACAAATATAAGAACAAATGTATAATTCAATTTGTAACTGTTCATTTTATTAGCCAATGTTGTATGACAAATAATATTACAACGATTTTTTTCTAACTACAATTTCTAGTTAAACTTCCAGTATGGCGCCGTGTATGGCAATAACATCACGCCTGTAGTCCCCAAAAAGGTAGGCAGAGGTGTAATACTCTACCATGTTACACCACTTACGTTTACGTCCCACCATAGAATGCAACGGAATCACGATTATTTATTACAATGATCAGAAAAGTACTTTTCCTATGATTGTATTTTTTGAAGAATTTTAACAGTGGTATTAGCACCAAGTGTCTAGTATTAGAACCAAGGTATTAACAGTGGTATTAGCACCAATCATGTAGGATTTAGGGCTCATTTAAATATTCCCGCCATCCCGACTTATTCACATGCACGGTTCCCAATAATGGCCACCGCGCGACAATGGCGCTACTGTGCAGCGGCGTTGAACGCTGTACTCGTTTCGATTCGCGCGCTCCCGTAATTATTGTGTTTGCTCCCGTAAATATTGACTAGATTTGTGGTGCATTTAGTGTGATCTTACTGTCTAAATCGTCTAGCACGTGGAAACGTAGTGCACGAACTGCAAAACCATCCTGTAATTGATTTAATCGAGGCGGTCGCCGGTGAGTCGGAAACCAAGAATTTACTTTCGTATATTAACTACTGAGCTAACAAATAGTTGGCCCCACCCCGGCGCGCACCTTCACTTGCAGCACGGTGGCGCCGAGCGGCGTGTCGGCGCGCACGAGCGCGAACAGCGTGCGCGCGGCGGGCGCGCGCGCCGCCCACACGAACTCGGGCGCGTTGTCGTTGGCGTCCGTCACGTGCACCTTGAGCAGCGCGCGGCTGCGCTCGGGGTTGATGAGCCCCTGGATGGACTCCAGCTGCAGCTGCAGCGAGTACTCCGCCAGCGTCTCGTAGTCCAGCGCGCTCGTGTTGAGGTAGACCGCGCAGTCGCGCTCCTCCGTCAGCTTCACGTAGAACACGCCTGCGAAGCGTTCAGGGGTATAGTTATTTTTCACACACATGATATTTGAAACAGATCTGCCATTTACGGTTCCCGGTTTACTACTCAAGGAAATGTTTTGTCAGGTCCGAAATCAACGTTATTTTTTTCTTAATCTTAGTCTTAAATATTACAAGTAACTCCTATCGATGTGGAAATTTAACATTTTCATAAAAAGGGTATAAATGTATGCCAGTAGTTCGACCCAGTTGTGTGTGTCACGATCAAGATAAACATTGATTCCAAAAAAATAACCAATTGTCGATAAATAGATAAAACTTACAATTAAACTATTCCATAATTTTTTGACATGGCACCACCCATACAATACTAGCAACACTTTTCACATCGTAAGCATATTACCCTTTTGCGAGGACTCAGTCAAAAGGCACTTGAGCGGCGTGTCGGGCGAATGCTCCCGCTTGTTCAGCAGCGGCAGCACGCGCACCAGCGTGCCGTTCGGCGAGTTCTCAGCCACGTGCTCCGTGTACACGGTGTCGGCGAATCCTAATCCCACCTGAAAATAAACGTATATTTATAAATATTTTTGACTCTTTCAGGTTAGACAAAAATATCCAGTCCTATATAACTCCTTACAGAATTATAATGTACTTTTTAATCGCATTAATGACTCTTCATAAACGTCGACATATAATAATAATTAGGTAAGAATTTTAATTACGAAAACGTGCTCTAGTGTGCACAATACGTTCAACAATAGTAAATAGGGGCTTTAGGCAAGCCTGCTACATCCTAGGCTGCACCTAGCTCACGATATCGCTAGTCAAACACGAGCCTACAGTTATTAAAGTGCACGTACGTCGGGCGGCACGGTGGCGGCGTGGCTCACGTACACGGTGAGGCTGGCCACGGACGACAGCACGGGCTCGCCCTGGTCGTACGCCTGGATGTCCACCTGCAACCGGCACAAGCTTCATTTAATAAATAATCGTATGACACAGCGTTTTAGAGGTGTTTTGAAGGAGAAATGCGGAGGTTTTTGTATAGGGGCTAGAACATTGTACAGTTATGCTTTTCGATCATGATAACAATCATATACATCATCATCATCATTATCAACCAATTTAAGTCTACTGCTGGACGTAAACGTCTCCTGCCACGTATATGCCCACGCGGGGCATGCGGGTTGGCGATCCCAGATCGCGGCTTTATCTCGCGCATGGAGTCGGGAATGTATTCTTTATTGAAGAAGAAAGATAGATAGATAAGTGGATGAGCACACTCTCCACTTCGCTGGTCTATCGACATTGTAATATGCATGAACTGGTTTCGTAGTACAGTTGAATATTTTGTATACACTTACAGTATATTCGCTGTCAGTTTCCTTCCTCAAGTCGTCTCGGACTCTCACGGTGCCCGTGTCTGGCTCCACGTGGAAGTATATCGAGGACTTGCCTCTGCCGACCAGCTTATAGCGGACTCTGTTGTTGGGTGCGGTGGCATCAGAATCGATGGCCACGACTGTCTCCACCAAGCTGCCTATTGAGGAAGTGTCCTCGATCGTGACCGGGCGGATGAGAGAGGTGAATATTGGCGCATTATCGTTTTTATCCTGGAAATTAAAATATAATTATAGTAAATCTTTCATAAAATGCAAGAAATGCATTGTATGTTTAAATATAAAACAATTTTAGGCAAGGGACACTGGCAAAGTTCAATGCAATTGGCTTTTTGACAGGTGATCACTAATGTAAATTTCCTGACATTTTAAACATAGCAACATCATTAAAACAGTACTATGGATTTCGATTATTACAGTTACGTACCTGCCCTTACAATTTAGTATAAGAAACTGTTTTAAAAATCAGTCCGAGAGTAGGTTCTAAGCCTTAGTCCTCATATTTTGAACTTCATATTTCTACAAAAAGCTATAGTGAGGCCTCAGCCTGCGTAACAGGCGCTTCGTTGTTACAAATGTGACCAATATATGCGGCGAACTTAAATAACGCTACTCACATCAACCAAGACCTCGACCGTGGTGGTGGAGCCGTTGCCCTGCTCGCTGTTCTCCTCGGTGCCCACCAGCAGCTCGTGGCGCGCCGCCGCTTCCCGGTCCAGAGCTCTCAGCGTCCGGATGAGGCCGCTCTTGCGGTCTATCGAGAACAAGTCGGTGTCGCCGCGGAGGATCGTGTACGTGATCTCGGGCACCGTGTCTGGATCTTCGGCCTGCAATTACAGTCAGCCCGTACAATTGTAGGCAGTTGAAGAAATACTACGAGCGCTTATAGTGGGGAATAGGTTAAATTTACAGTATTGAAGGCATTGTTGAAATTCGACCGTGCTCGCGCCGTGACATTTTATAATCAATTCATTGCCTTGTACTGAAATGTTTTTTGTTGTAGGGCAATAGATTTGGTACCGTTTAAAATATTACGTAGTAGTTATAATAATAACTGAACTAACACTAAAAACACACATATTACATAAAAAACGTTGTATGTTAAACTGAAATGGCGGCCGTCGAGGAACAATTGTATTTAGAGTACAAGACAACACAATTATATGTAGAGTTTCACATAAGTAAAAATAATAATTCTGTAATTCCCGAAGAGGTAATCAGAGCAGTGTTGTACACTCCCACGTTTCACCAGCTACGCTTACGTCCCAATGTGGAATAGTGGTGGTTCTGAAGGAAGCCATACATATACACTGAAAAAGATGAAGGGTCGAAAACAAGAGGCGCGGTACTCACGTGCACCTTGACGACGGGGTAGTGCGGCGTGTTCTCGGGCACGTGCACGGAGTGCAGCGCGCGCGCGAAGGCGGGCGGCTCGTCGGGCACGTCCAGCACGCGCAGCGCCACCGACGCCGTGCCCAGCCGCGCGTCGGCCGCGCCGTCGCGCGCCGTCACCACGAACGAGTACTCCTGCGCGCCGTAGTACAGTGTCGTAGCCGAGTATCATAGTAGAGAATCATAGTGACCCTGCCACTCCGCGTACTTAGGACATTGTATGCACGAACAAAAATAAGCGTATGCGCGCCTAAATTACGCTGCTCTGGGAGAGCCTATAATCATAAAGTTCTTATATTAGATATTGCCAGGCTGGCCTACCCTCAAACCGAAATTCGCCATCAAGTAACTCAACGTCGTGATTTAATCTCGCGCCTGTCGGCCAATATTTTTCTTTCTTACCATTCTCATCCATAAAGTGGCGTCTATGTCGCTGTATCTAGTTTTTAAACCTGAGAAACCCAATGAACCGGCTGTTCAGTAGTCGATCAATTAGAAACCCAAACTAGCTACATTTATAATCTCTCACTTGGTAAATTATTTAGTCGACCAAATATCCTGTTGCATAATTTATTTTCTGAAGTAAAACACCGGAATGATACCCAGTAGGCCCTTTTGTGACCCTTCAATAGATTGCTCTAGCAAACGTGAAGCCAGGGTATATACAAGAAAAATAAGCTTTCAATAGCCTTGATATTATTTCACAAACGTGATGCAATAAATTTTTTTTGATCATCATCAGCTTATGTCAGTGAACTGCTGGACATAGGGTTTCTCCAAATGTTGAACTTCCCCCACCTCCCCGAAATGAAAGTCTTCACAAATCTGGATATCAATCTTATCTGATTGTAGAGAAACGCGAACCTACGCGTATAAAAACACACTTATTACTCCATACCTTAACTTGCTCGTAATCCAGCTCCGTGTTGGTGGTGATGAGCCCGGTGGCGTTGTCGATGGAGAAGGGCAGGTGCGGGGGAATACTGTAGCTGACGACGGCGTTGGCGCCCTCGTCCACGTCGGTGGCGTGCACGTAGCCCACCACCTCGCCAGACACCCCTGCAACCACGATTCACGATCATTATCTTAGGCCTGGTCAAGAAAAGCTCTCCAGACGGGTCCATTCAAAGCTCTTTGTTTCCAGCCTTGGAAGCCGATAATTTAGCTGTGGTTAGCGAATCTGACTGCTGCGCTGAGGGTCGAGGGTTCGATTCCCACCCAGAAAAAATATTTGTGTGATGAACACAAATATTTAATAATAATGAACACAAATATTATATAATAAGTA
>DVPD01000369.1:0-11759 GCA_018237605.1 Apyrrothrix (Melanopyge) sp. n. Burns01
AACCAGTAAAACGTGAGAGTGTACTATACTCCTCTGTCCGCCTATTCGGAGATTGTAGACGTGATGTTACTTTCTTTCATAAAGAAAATTCGTTACTTGTCTGTATTACAACCCGAGACTAAGGTATACCTATACATGGACCACTGTTGCACGTATTTCTACTGCTAATACTCAGTATTGAGGTTCAAAGGGAACGGGAGTGCGGGTATATGAAATTTATTCTGCGGAGTAGGTAGTATTCTTTTAGCCGTGTCCGGATTCAGATTTCTATAAGCTTTAACAATAGACGACTTGTATGACAGTACGCAATTTTTATTATTATTAATATACCATCGCAGTAGACGGAGAGCGCGGGGTGCCAAAGATTTCTATCCAGACAAACCTGACGTGTTTCTTCTACATTCATGACTCTCTCCATAAACCCAGCCCGGTTCGGAGACTTCCGACTCCGACATCAGCCACAATCAGACCTATTTGGTCAAGATAGGTGATTATGTAACTTAAAAAACATCTAGAAGTTTCGCGGTACATATAACGATTCCCCGTTCAACGTATAGGTGGGTACTTTCCTCGAAATCGGTTGAAATGATCTCGGGTGTACAATACAAGACTGCTTTTAGTGGCGTAGATGATTTTATTATTAAAATAGGGATATATATATACATTTTCTAGACGATATAACTTTTATTGTACTACATAATACGAAGTTTCATAACGTGCTTACACAATTTTTACGTAAATGTAACACAAAAACGTTTTTTATTCATCCGAACAAAACGTAATTTGAAATATCATTATTGTTCATTTTAAGTAAATCGTATCGTTATTTACGTTACAAACATTATGAATAACAGTAACTGAATGTGTAATGTACACACATTTTCTAAATCGTTGTTTTTGTGTTGTCATAACGTCACGCCTGTAAGACCAGAAGAAGTAGGCAGACGAGTATAGTACAATCGCACGTTTCACCAGTTACGTTTACGTCCCAATATGGAATAGGTGGGGAGTGTATTTCCACACCGGACACAAGTCTAGATTCTGAGCCACTATTAGAAGTATCAATTACAAAATCCAAGTTATAAAGTACCGAATAGTATTGGACCCGTGATTCGAATCCAGGACCTCGCAATCGTTGTCGCGCTTTTCAACTACTCGACCAATGAGTCAGACAATTTGTGTTTTTATGTTATGTTGTTAATGAAAATAACTGTTTTTACCGTTGTAATTAATGTATATACATAAATAAATAATTAAAGTATTATACCTATACTATACTATTTAATGTATTTATATAAATAAATAATTAAATTATTATACCTGTGTCTCTTATATATCTCCATACTACCTAAGTGTACAATCAAAAAGCGTGTGACAAAATAATCATCAATATAATCATCAACAAAAAAAATAATCATCTTTTCTTTCCATCATCTTTGTCTCTTTTCCTTGCATCTCTTAAGCACGATGTGATTCTCGTCACGAAGATTCAAAATTTGTCGTAACAGAACTGGAGCGACAACAATGATCAGTAACAAACCAAACTTGGTTTTTCTTACCGCGGACATACTTTGAATAATTAATTTGAAGGGTCACTCCTTTGTTGGATCACGGCTAATCAAACACCATTGATGCGCTGCCCCACGCTGCTCCACATAGATCGATGAACTTAAATGGTATTTGGATTTAAAATTGTTCATTGAATTCTAGGGATAACTGTTTGTATAACTTGTTACTGTTATATATATGTACAGTTTTTAATATTTACTGCTACACTGTATCCAATTAAAATTTGTATACTCGTACTTAAAATCGTAAAAATTCATTTAGAAATTCGTATTTGTGTATCTCTCTCTTTCTGAAGATGTTGTAAATATTTAATTTTGTGACTTTGAATACAGAAATCAAACTATGTGAATGTAACTGATGTGATATATCTGTAGAATAATGTTTTTATAATGTAATTATTCCAACATATAAGTTCTGTAGTATATTAATAACTCCAGTGTAATTCTAAATTAAGTCTATTTAGTTGTGATCCGACAAAAACCTTTGTAGGACATATCGATTTGGTAACCATTGTACACAATTGGTTAGTCATATAAGATCTTGGGCTGAAGTTTTTTGTTAAGTATCTTCACAAAGGTTATCACCTGTACTATTTCAGTAACAAAGCAGGACCTTGTTACATATATTTTTCTTGCGTCGTCAAAATAGTGAACAGATATCGAAAGACGTATCTTGGTATAGTAAGACACATTATTGCGCGGAAAATGACCGCAAGTATTTAAAGTACCTAGTATCTGTGAAACTTTAGTATAATATAATATTATAGTACAATATATGAATTTATCACTGCCTCGTTGGTCGTGTTATTTGTAAGCGCGATTGCCGATCAAGAGGTCCTGCGTTCAAATCCCGGGTCGAATACTATTGGATTTTTCTAAAATCAGAATTTCTAGTAGTGGCAATATGTCTGGAATTGTGCCCGGTGTATGGCAATAGATTCATCAACTATTCCATATTGGGAGGTAAACGTAACTGGGGAATCGTGGGAGTGTACCACACTTCTCTGCCTACCTCTTCGAGGATTACAGGCGTGATGTTACGTGTTGCGTTATATGAACTTATATTACAGCTCCATCTGTGTCGACCTTAAATATTCGCTAGGCGTTTAAAATGTATAACGGAATATCAATGTCGGCTCCCAGTTGTGGGAATTATACGGTACCCAGTTATATCGGTGGACTTGTGTAAAGTAATCAATATATACATGGTTACTTTAACTTTTAATATTACAACCGACCTCATATAAATCACAGTCGCTCATAAAAATGACCGAACGTAAATTGTATTAGCTGCCACCGTCCTATGAAAGTAATTGAAATGTTTAAGCAATTGCACGACCCAGATGTCTCGTTTAGATTACATAAGCAAACATTGTTTAAATGGCCCTTACGGTAAAAATTACCTCATATGTGGTGCTTTATTTCACATTGCTACACTAATAATACGCTACGCTTCAGGGTGTGCCGTATGAAATTATCCATTTTGGTTAAATACAATGTAATTACACAAATTAGAATTTCTAGTATTGGCTCGGAGTCTGGATTTGTGTCCGGTGTATGGCAATATACTCACCATCTATTCCATATTGGGACGTAAACATATCTGTTGAAACGTGGGGGTGTACAACAATCCTCTGCCCTATCTCTTCGGGGATTACAAGCGTGATGTTACGTTGGTTAAAATACAATTAGGACGATAGATCTTTATTTGGTACATAGGAAAAGTGTAGTACTCCTTCTTTTCGCCAGTTGAAGTCTCATGAAACAAGGGTTAAGCTTATTCTCATACATCTGGCACAAATTCAGCCTTCGAGCTACTACTGAGAAATTCGAGCAGGAAAACCTTATCGCGACCCGGGAATAGAAGCCAAGACTTCTTCCTCAGCAGTCTCGCTTGCATCCACTGGACCAATGAAGCAGTTAAGATTATTTTATAACGATTTAAATTTAAGGGCAGTGCTAAAGTAAGTTGTATTGTAATTTTTTGCACACTTAAAAAATGAATTGTTACTCAGGGTATCAAAGTTTTTTTAAGGTTAAATCAGATAACACACGTCATCAACATTGTCGTTGTTATAAAATTTTAGAAAGTTTCCTTGAACCATTACTAAAAGCCGAATGGATTTTCTTGCATATTTCCTGAAATCATTCGTTTGGAATATAGCTAATTCGGTGACAGTAAAGAAAATTAATTTACTGTGCCAATCTTACTACATCATTATTTCAAGAACTTCACCAGTGGCAATAACAGACCAATGTTTCCAAAGGAATTATACTTTATAGGATACCATTAATATTACATCACACCTATATAACACATGTTATTTTAGAAAGGCGCGACGACAGTCTAATTTCGACATAAAATTGTTTTATTCGCTTAGGTGTTTTCTATAAGTCCCTTCATTCATGGATTAAAAGCTTTTATCTTAAAATGACGACTGTAGACAGCTCGCTACAATTTTTGCCGAATATCTTCAAATCGTTTTAAGTTCAGTTTTAAAGTTTTTGCTAGAATATTAGACATAAATTATTCCATTACATAATACCCATACTCTCTGATAAACGTGGTTCTGACCTGACGATATACGGAAGGTTTCCCTTAAGAATTTACATAGTCGCATCTTTAACTCATCTTCCTGGCGCCAAAAGGTTATGGAACCCACATAATGCATGCAGCGCCGGCGGCGAAGCTAGTGTCTGAATAAGTCTTTCAGCGACTTCGAGGACGTGAAAACAAGCGGCCTTACAGAAATGCATTCACGAGCACGCACGCAAAAGTGGCAGCGGCTGCCATATTGAATGCACCTTATAGTTTATACACATAAGCTTTATAGCTCTTTCAATATTCACTTACAGAGACGTCATGATTTTCATATTTTATTCTCCTTCACCAGCTTTGTGTTCCAAAATCAATATGACATAGGTATCACGGTAGTAATATTAAGGTAACGACACGCCTGTAATCCCCGAAGAGGTAGGCACAGGAATGCTGCACACTGTACTCCGTCGTTGCACCGGTTACGTTAATGTCCCAGTGTGGAAGAGGGGGTGAGACGTGGTAGTAAAAATAGTATACAGACCATGATGGGCGTAAACGTAAGTCTCTGCCTACCTCTTCAGGGATTACGGTCATTATGTTACGTTTAATACTGGTTTTTAATACAACGGTTATATTAAATAGCACTTACGTTGATAAAACCGAGTTTTATATCATAATGTTACTCGATAAAGCGCTATTAGCAATTTCTCATCAATCTACTTAAGTAAAGGAACTCTGTTATATTAGTGGATTGGTTATCTATAGATTTTCACTTAGACATTTCTATACACTACTCACCTTGGAATATTTATGCACAGTTTAGTTATAACGGCGACATTGTTTGAGTCACCGAGCTCAGACGAATGAACTAGATCGAGTTAGATCTACATCCCTTCAAGCCGTGTAGTACTAAAGGTTGTAATGTTTTCATACTTTCACGTGAATACTATGAAATGTACATACATGCATAGAAGATAAGTAGGACTTCTGACTTTTGTCGTAAAGTTTTTATATTAGAAACTCCTATCATTGGACTAACGTCACATCGCATGTCATATACACGTAACATCACGCCTGCAATCCCCGAAGAGGAAGGCAGAAGAGTGTAGTACACTCCCACGTTTCACTAGTTACGTTTACGTCCCACTGTGGAGTAGGGGGTGGCTTTTGATATAAATATTTTATACTTTGTAGTTGTCTATTCCATGCGCTACACACAGTTTCTGGTGACAGCAACGTTCGTCCGACGTTTTAAATATTTAAAACCGCTTTTTTGAGTTAATTTCGTAAAGCTTGGACCCGCGTTATTAAATCTCAGCATGCTTGGTATGTCCATAGAGCCAGGATCTGCTTTATTAAATCTTAGCATCTTATTAGGCGCTGATGAATGTTGCTTAAGTTATTAAAGAACGAAGCTTTTAGTTCGTTATTTACTCTTTTCAAGATTTATGTATGCTTATTTATATAATTTGTTATTTGTTCCCGGCCGTTCTCCTATTTCATGGTGAGAGGTGAAAGTCCGACTGAACTACACACCTCTGCCTACCTCTACAGGGATTACAGGCGTGATGTTGCGTTTTTTATGTATTGTATGTCCTTCCACAATGATTGCTTTATAAACGTAATACTTCATGTATAAAGACAACGGAAAGTTGGAAACTACAAGAGAGCAAACTTGCGCATATCTTTAAGTAAAAGCTTCTCTTTCAAGTTTTAAAAAGGAAGACGTGCTTTCTAGTAAGCACTGCTATCATGCTATATGTTTAGAAAATGAACATTTTGGGAGATTTCTTTCAATTTTTTTTATTTAGGAATAGTCTCGCATTTGATTGTAAACTCAGCTGATGAAAAGCGAGTTGCAGCATAGCCTAGAATGTGCCATAGCCTCGCACGCTTGCCTAGAATTTGCTAATTCACTCTTTTGTCTTGAATAATTTCAGTTTATACGAATCGGGAAAAATATAAAATATTACGATATAGATATAGTCATATTTAACAAGATAATTAAATTTGACTGAAATTTACCAAGTCTATTCAGGCTTGAGGTAGTTAAGACGGACGGCAATATAAAATTAATTAAAAATTAAAATCTGTAGCAATAAATTCTAATTTTGTACAATTAAAAATTCATCCATAAAAGAATGGGGAATATATGAAAAAGTAAAGTAGAATAAAAAGTCAAGATGAGTCACACTTATCTTGACCAAAGGTCAGATACTAGCTGATGGCCGAGTCTGAAGTCGCTGAAACCAGCGTGCATGTATGAAGTGAGTGATGAATGTGAAAGTAGCGTGCCAGGCCCACAAGGATATAAATAGCCTTCGGTCCTCTCTGCCTGCCTCGTGAGGGACCTGGCGTGATGATATAATAATAATACTCATGAAATGTTCGTTAAGTTCTAATACGTGTTAACTCGAATCTTTCATTTCAAAAATATCAGACTATTGTTTCGATTTAGTGTCAAAAAACATGGCTACACGATTTACAACTAATATTCCGACCTGTGTTACCACCACACGAGCTCATATTTAATTACAGACCTCAGAGAAGCTCCGTTAATAACGGCTACGTTAGTGGGATCACAATAACAAATTAGCCAGTGTTTTCAGTGGACTCTTCTTTTTCAATTGTAACTCTTTATAAGGGAACAGGTGCCGTGTACGGGAATGAAACGGCAAGGCAATATAATAGTTCATGACGTTGGTAAGAAAGTGCATTTTTAAGGAGCGTGCCAGCAGCGACGGTGGCTGTAAACACAGTTATAAAGGCGTGAGTCGGTCGCACTGAACACACTCGCTAGCTGGGAGCCAGCTGCAGGAGCTTTGCTCTATGGGGTCATTAATATTAAAGCGTTGCGGTGAGTTCCTACAGACCTTTTTGGGACCAGAGCCGCAAAAATAGCAAAACTTTTTATTCTCAACAAATCTGTACATACATAATGTATGTTACGTTTAATTTACTAATGTAACCGTGACATAGTTATGCTGAGAGTTATGATTTGAAGGAGTGTTTAAATAAAACGAATACTTCACTGTGTGGGCGGGATGCCATTTTCAACAGATATTGTCGACTTATTGTTAATTGTGGCTTTGTTCGCACCGATGAGGAAATTTGAAAAGTTTCCAGTCGGAAAATATATTCTGTATCGTGGACCCGATAATAAGTTATTAACAGATTACGTAACAGAACATCGCGTCTGTATTCCCGTGAAGCGGTAGGCAGAGGAGTGTGGTAGTCCCACTTACAGATTTTAACATCCCCATTAACAAATTAAGTTTTGGTAAGAATCTATGCCTAGTACCGTCTCTTGTTTCTATACTTTGATTTTTCTGACACCCTTCTACCTAGAGTCTTTCAACTTTTTAATTTTTTCTTAATGCCCATACCTATATATACCTTTATCTATGCAAAGATGAATACAGGAATTAAATGGGTTTTACAAGGTTTTATTTTGTTTTTGACTGTCTCGTTGGTCGTGTTGATTGCATGCGCGACTGCCGTTCGAGAGGCCCTGGGTTCGAATCCCGACTCGAGTATTATTAGATTTTTCTAAAATTAGAATTTCTAGTAGTGACTCGGAGCCTGGACTAGTGCCCGGTGTATGACAATAAACTCACCACCTATTCCATATTGGGACGTAAACGTAACTGGTGAAACGTGGGAGTGCACTACACTCCTCTGCCTACCTCTCCGGGGCTTACAGGCGTGATGTTCCGTTTAAAAATATCCCCATCCACCATTTTTACACGATGCTTCAGTGTGTATCAACATTAACAGATACACGACGGAACTGAAATACTTGAGCTGAAATACACGACCCAATTTTAAAGTGCAATGTATGCTCTCGCATTCGGATGTGGATGTTTGGATCGATGGCCGATCCCACCGAGAATTATTACGACATCGGCCCGAATATAAACAGGAAACTTTGCAGCATTTCATATTACCCACTACTGGTATGAGAAAATCAGTGATCCTATTTTGTTTTATGTTTACTCGCGATTGGGAAATATTTATTTTACTGAACGCGCTACGTTCCAAATCTGAAAACATTCAATTAATATCCGTGAATGATTGATACGTTATGCGAAGTTGCAATTATATGAAATGGTTTTATTACTTTTACTTGCAATTTACTCACAGGCGTTGCGTTTTATAACTACAAATAAACATGCATTTTTTCTATTACAATACAACTGAACAGAATATAATAAAGAACAGATTTTTATACATGCTAATTTAAGCACACAATACAGGACACATAGGAAAATTAGAAAATAGCATAATATCAAACTTACGTTTACGTTACCTTACGTTAATTATAGTTACAATATCTACTTAAAGTATTGAAACGTATTACTTCATTGATTGCGTCTCTCATCGGTACTGACCTAAATTAGTCTTTGAAGAGATCCGCCAAAGACGATTGGCTCAGTCGTTTCCGAGATCGGCCCTCGACAAATAAACAGACAAACATTGGAAACATCCGCTTTTTTATGTTGTGCAATTAACCATATTTACAGTTAAGTGAAGTTTTTAATCCAACCCCAGAGACGAACTTTTCAATATAATTTGTAACGATGAATATAAAAATCTTGATTATCTTGAATATTTTTACGGTCTGTAGGACTGTATGTTTGTTTTCTATAAAAACAGAGATAAAAAATTTGATTGGAGTCTAGTTATTTGCTATAATATATAATATCCCAGTTATTACATTCATATAATTAAATTAATATGATAAAGTTATGTAAACTTTAAAATATTAAAATCTTGAGTTCATTATATATAAGCACTACATATCTATTAAGGTGAGCAAATCTGTAGCCTCATAATTCTACATACTGGCCTCTAAGGTTTGTAGTCTCTCGAGACGCACCTGGCTACCACGGAGTAACTTTAAACCAGTACATTCGTCTACATTCTGAGAGGGAGACACCTATCTAACAATCGAATGCCAAAGGAGTTTACGAAATAGCTCTCTATACTACACGTTCATTGTTACCCCGGACCACTATATCGATACTCACTATCATCCTAAAAACACCAGCAGAATGAGACACAAAATTTAAGTACCTAACAAAATATGTGTCGGCTTAACTCACGTATGCATGCCCTACTAATCGGGCTATCCCAACAGCCCATACGTGAAGTTATGCCGGTACATAATTTAATCATAATTTATGAAGAGACTTGCGACGGATTTCACAATAAAAATAAGCTATTCAAACAGAATCAAATGGAGTTTTCCTTCTCACTACCGTCTAATACCATAAAGAAGTAACATTCTTGAACATCAACTCTTGTAGGCTTGCGATAATCGAATCTCGGTTCAGCTGAAACCGGAGCAGTGCACGCGACAACACTAAACCCATTACCATCGTACGAGAGCGTATTACGAAATGCAAATCATATCAACGAACGCGTATATGGATTATTTCACAATACATCAAATATTTTTCCTTATTTTATTTCACAGTCTGCCTGCATTGACTGCCTGGCTCTTTGGTCGTGTTGGTTGCAAACGCGATTGCCGATCTAGAGGACCTGTGTTCAGATTCTGAGTCAGGTACTATTGGATTTAGGTACTTAGATTTTCTAACAGGAATTTCCAGTAGTGGCTCGGAGTCTGGATTTGTTCCCGGTGTATAGCAATTGACTCAACACCTATTTCTTCATAGGACATACACATAACTAGTGAAACGTGGGAATGTACTATACTCCTGTGCCTACCTCTTCGGGGATTACAGACGTGATTTTACGTAACAAAAGACCAAGCTTATTTGTTCAGCTTTCAGCCTTTCACTTCTTGGAAAATACCATAACTTTCAGAGTGCTCCATAATCTTTTTAAAGCCAGAGACGTTTGATAAAATTTAATCATGAATTCTTCTATCATACTCTTCTACTACCACCGTTCTCTGAACGTCCTTTATTCCTTACTGATCGTTATTAAGCACTAACCCTTCTTTTGTATGTTTATTTTTTGTTGGATCATTAAGTAATAAAAACAAAAAAAATAGTAACTTGGACTATCTATTCTTAATAAAATAGCATGTATTGTTCTCTAGACGCATGTGATGTCTGCCGACTGGTACTTGGCCAGTGTGGTAGACTATGGCCTTAACCCTCTCATTCTGTTCTACTATTGGAACACGGGACCAATAGTGAACCGATAAAAGGGTCGGAAAACAAATGTAATTTTACCTAAATTAAGTAAATGTAGGTAAAATTGTATCATCTGAAATAAACTACAAGTATAATGTAACAATCCAATTTTGCTTTCGGCACGAACCGGAAATTTAGCGCTTCCGGTCCAATACTTATATATTCGAATAACCATGCGTATGTGTACATATATATACACAAATATACATTCCCGCCTTTATTTCCAGATGATGTAGGTATAGTGTAGTACACTTAAGCAATTCATCTGTGTTCATTCTGTGTGTGTCATTCAAATTTTACACGTCCCACCATGGCATAGAGGGCGAGCTTATAACAATACACCAGGCACGAATCCAGACTCCGAGCCACTAACCGGAATTTCAAGTTAGAAAAACCGTACAGTACTCGACACGGAGGTCGAACCCAGGACCTCTCGAACACACACTCGCCCAACGAAATAGTCAGGATTAGGAAGTTATGTTCAAAAACATGATACACATTTTAACATTTGTTTTTTTGGATAGTCGTAATGTCACCATGAATTTAAAATAGATCGCCCTCCAGCTGAGTGAACTGACGATATACAAAATGTTGCTGGCAGCGGGTGGATACGAAGAGCTGAAGATAGAGAGAGATATTGGAGAGGCCTATTACCAACAGTGAATCAAAATTGACCGATAGGTATGACTACATTTACAAGTATTGCATGAAAGGTGGTAGATTCTATTTTCGAATTTTATAAGCTTAAGCTTTTGTATCCAAAACGATATATCGATTATTGTAAACTTACAAACAGTAAAACATTCGCTTTTACGTTTCACGTTTACTACGTGTACGACCAATGCCAATTATCCGGGTGTGAACCAATTAATGCTAGTTAAAACTTATCGAACATTTCCGATACCATAAAACATTCCTACAATTTCCTACAAACTTACATCATCACCATACAAATAATATACGAAAAAACTTATCGAACAATTCCGTTACCATAAAAATTTCCTACAATTATGTAGCAAACTTACATCATCACCAAACAAATAATCTACAAGAAGAGGTTATTGGAAGAATAAAGATTTCTTATTGTTATACCTCAAGTAAAGTAGGTACTTTTTTACTTTCACAAATATATATTATTTCAATAATAACTGAAACCAAACAAATTAATTCACATTCACCGGAAACACTGACTCGGTGACCTCAATGACACAGTTGTTCTAACAAAGAGTAATAACATAAGCAATACCACGACCAGACCAGAGGTCCAAGACCTCTAACCTCATACTTTGTAGTGACTACTTGTCTGAATATATGCCGCAGCCCTCTCAAGTCTATGTCATATATACTGACTACAGCATATACTTCGATAGAATAGATCACACGCTACTATAGCGTAAACTCCAATCCTTAGGCATAAGGGGTAATCTGTTCAGGTGGTTCACATCCTACGTTAGGAACCGATGTCAAACTGTTGTGCTTAATGGT
>DVPD01000370.1:0-11756 GCA_018237605.1 Apyrrothrix (Melanopyge) sp. n. Burns01
ACCCGCCCAGTAAATAATCATGGCCGATCCTGATGACAGCTCATACGAGCCTTTAGATATATAAAACAAACAATACACAAATAAGCTAAAATAATGATTAAAAATAATAAATAAAAATATATATTATGTATATAATGCTAAAGTTATATTAATACATATAAAGTATTTATTTCAATGTGTCCTCATACAAGCAAATACCTGCTACACCACAGTTTTGCATCATTACATTAGTTGACTTTATAGTTTGAAGTTAACACATGATTCACATCACAAAGTTTTACATCAATAACACAACAATTTGTACTGCAACTCAATAAAATGATGCAGAGAAAAACATAAAGAAAAAGTATAAATATGAATGGTAAATTAATAAGAACAGAAAAGTAACAAATGTATCGCAATAAAAAGAAAACAAACAATGTTTGTTTACAAACGTTGACAATAAATGTCTTCTTAAATTATGTGTTATTTTTCAAGTCGATATTGACAGTACTGACTGATAGCAGTGAGAGTTTTTCAAGTTACCCGGCAATAATTTTATAAAATTAATAACTCGTTTGATAGATTATCTACAACAGTGTTTCGTATGGACATGTTGTACACTTAAAAAGTGAAGTATACTAAGTAGTAAACAAAGAGTGACGTATGTTATGCACTGTTACTTCTTCAGGGCAGTGCGCCTGGGCCTTTTGTCATCCCATGGCGCAGTCGTTACCGGCTGCCTACGTCTATGCTCCTGCTGGGCGTTAGTAACTGTGCTGTGCAGCTGTTGGGTGGTCTTAGCATTGCTGTTGGCGCCGTCTGATCCTGTTGGAGACCCAACGTCCGGAAACTTGGCGATTAAACAGTCAAGTTCATCATGTGTGGTGACTTTTTCACGACTGCTAATCGGAGTTTTGATATTTATAATGCCATCGAGGGACCACACATTCTTTAATCCAAAATGTTTCCGAGCTGTCTTATACACTGCTTGCCGAGTTTTTGTTAGAAATTCCACAACAGTGACAGAGGAGCCTTTTAACTTAGTTTTTGCCTTCCATACCTCAGACTTCACTCGATGCTCACGGAAATGTACCAGGACTGGCCTGACTCGGCCATCTGCAGGGGTCCCAAGCCTGTGACATCGTTTCAACGAGGAGCTGGTTATGTGTGATAGGCCCATTTTATGTTGAATGAGCCCAAGCACCTCCTGTTCACTGGCACACTCTGATGGTTCTGAGATACCATTAAAAAGTAGAACTTTCTGCCGCTGCCTCATATCAATGTTATCAATAGTCTTTGTGCATTCACTGAGCTGCTGCCGAAGAAGACTGAGCATCTTAGTTACCAGCTCCTTAAAAGAGTTAAATTCTTTACTGAGCTGTAATACATTTGGGTTATTCAGGGTAGATGCTGACATTAAACGGGACTCAAATTCCGTCATCTTCTGTGTCCACGTCACTTCTAATTGTGCAAGATCAGGGACTGAAGCCATCATGAGTGATGTGATTTTGTTTCTGTTGTTCACTTTTAGAGTTGGATGGTGATATATGTGGTGATGCAGGTAAAAGCTTATAAACTATTACATATAAGCGTTTCACAATAGGGCTTGTGTTTATTAATCAAATACACAAATATTTGCACTACACTGTTAACTACACCAATGTTATTTCCTTTTTTAAATTAAATTTTAAACAAGAGAGTCACAATCAGCTGTTATTAGTTCCGCCTACCCACGAAAAAAAAAAAAAAAAAAAATTCATAGAAATTACATTAAATTCATTAAAAACACAGTGTACTTTGCTAATAATTTTATCTACATAAGGTCATCTTTATAAAATTTCTTAGCCAGTAGGCAAAGACAATCCTTATAATTTCGTCCTGATAGTTTATTTGCTGCAATCATTTCGTTGGAAGACTATAAATTGTATGGAAATGTCATTTTGAACGTGTTTCTCATTATTGCTAACGCAGGGAACAATGACGGTGAAGATAATACGTGTATTGTAATATTTCGACTAACGATTCTCTAACATTACGGGAATTGTAATTATGGGCGATTATCAATAAATGTTACTGAAGGATGAGATAAACGCAGTGTAAATAAAACTGTAGGATACTGTCTTCAGAAGTGGCAGAAGTTTTGAAATTCCTTTTAATTTTATTTCTTTCCGACCCTTTGTTTATCATTCCACTGCTGGATAGGGGTCTCCTCTCAGAATGAGAGGGTTAAGTCCATAGTCTACCACGCTGGCCAAGTGTGGGTTGGCAGACTTCACACACCTTACAAAACATTTTTTTTATGAACTCTAAGGTGTGCAGGTTTCCTCGCGATGTTTTCTTTCACCGTTAAAGCAAGTGATTTTTAACTTAAAACGCACATTTTGTAATGAGGTGTGCGGCAGGATTTGAACCCGGCCTCCCAAAGTGAATTTCAAACCACTAGGCTATCACTTAAGTTTATTTATTTATTTAAGCCAACAGTAATATTACGCCTGTATTCGCCGTAGAGTTAAGCAGAGGAGTGTTGCACACTCCCAAGTTTCACCAGTTACATTTGCGTCCCACAATGGAATAGAGGGTGAGTCTATCTCTCCACCGGTCATAAATCCAGATTCCGAGCCACTCCTAGAAATATTTACTTTATTTTTTACTCATTTTTACTCTATACGGGATTTCAACCCAGGATCTCTCGATCGGCAGTCGTGCTCGCAACCACTCGATAAACAAGACAGTTTAAGTCAATAGGACGTGAAATAGGACTTTTAAAGTCGCAATAACTTCTGACCGCAATTGACTCTGTACTTTTAAAAGTGTAATGACCACTGCTATGCAAACCTGACCTATGTACTGTAAAATCAATGATTTATTTACTGTTATTTAACATTGTAAGATGTAATTTTTTTTTTGTAAGCGGGAATTTATTGCTATCTGATAAAAATATGTACAATCCAGATTTAGCTACAATTGTAAGCCGACGATTTGTAAAAATAACATCATTCAGATAATTCAACCCACTTTCCACGCTTTTCAAATACTCACTCCTTATCCACGAGTTAAATTCCCTGTTGCATAAACAAGTTAAAGAAAATCCAACTAAAGTTTTCAAGCTCAAGGGCAAAAGTAAAATCATTTTCCAAGTTTATTCCTGGCGGACATTTTACAAATCTTGATGTATTGTAAATGTGTATTTTAAAAATACTACAATAGTACAAGAAACATATGTAATACTTAACAGTCATCAGAGATACATACATACGTATGTAAAATATTTAATAAGTCCAAGTGTAGGAATTAACGAACTATCATGTAACTTTAAGAGTGAGTTTAAATCTATCCGTAACATGACGTGAGATATAAACGTTAATATAAGTTAATTTACCCACGAAAAATAATAATTGAGAAATGTACCGGGAGAGCAGATGCTCCTATGTCTGCTGCGACACACCACTTGTCAAATTATTGCATTTAGGTCTGACCGGTCTGGTACGCATTACAAGATGATTTAAAATTTATATAAGGCTATATATAGTAATTTTTATTTACTGTATTGTTCCCATCATAATAACAACACACAATAATCAAAATTAACTAATATAAGAGATTGACTGCATCTTTGGTCGAATGGCTGCAAACACGACTGCCAATAGAGAGGACTTGGGTTCAACCCCGGGTTGGGTATTATAGGTTTTTTTTTAATAGAATTTCTAGTTAAAATTTCGAATAGTGGCTCTGATTGTGTATTCATGCCCGGTGTATGGCAATAGGTCCACCACTTATTCTGTCATGGAACGTCAACGTAACTGATGAAACGTGGGAGTGTACTCTGCACTCCTCTGCCTACCTCTTCGGGTATTTGCCGTCATAATGTTTTGTAAATATTAAAATGATCCGTTAAATCACTAATGAGTTGTGTCTTTGCCGTCTGAGCCTTACAAAAAAAAAACAGTGCTTTACTCTACAAAATACGGTCAACTCAGCACTGTAATGTCAAAGTCAATAAATTAAATTTAACGAAACCTAATCTCAAGCGCACAAAACGAAAAGACGTAGATAAAGTCCATCTCTTTAAACGTATGACGGAACCCATTATCCGAGTCCATTACGAACGTTAGAGAAGTTTCTGGAAGCAACTAGAAAAACTTAGTTGAACTCCGTCCAACTGTATGACTACTGATAACAGCGACGCTCTTGAGTAATGGCGAAAACTTCTATGCTCGAGATTTAAGAAGAAATATTAGGCAAGAATACTTATATTTTATGAAAGTTGTTGTCATTACAAGTCTGAATTTGTCCAGCAAAATGGAAATTTCTCGTTATACGGAACGTCGTTTCTCCAAAACGAGTACGCTAGAATTGTTGAAAAGCTATCGACAAGCAAAAATACTTTGGTTAGAATTTCTTGTTAACGAAGATTCGAATAGGGTCGACGAAAAACATTTTGTTTTTTGACTCTTTTACCGTGCCGCTGTTGGAGCACGGGTCTCATCTTCGAATGAGAGGGCCAAAGACATAGTCTACCACGCTGGCCAAGTGCGGGTTGGTAGACTTCACACGCATTAGAAAACATTTTTTATGAACTCTAAAGTGTGCAGTTTTCCTCACGATGTTTTCCTTCACCGTTATAGAAAGTAATAAAATTATAGCTGACGAAAAATGTATTCTTAATAAATTAAGGAAAACACTAATGTAATTTGACGGCCTCGTTGGTCGTGTTAGTTGCAAGCGCGACTGCCAATCGAGTGGTCCTGGGTTCAAATCCCGGGTCGACTTCTATTCGATTTTTCTAAAATTAGAATTACAAGTAATGGAGTCTGGATTTGCGCATAGTGTATGGCAATACACTTACCACCTATTCCATATTGGGACGTAAGCGTCATTGGTGAAACGTACTATACTCCTCTGCCTGTCTCTTTGGGGATTACAGGAGTGGTGTTACATTAGTGCTTCATTTCATTTGATACTTATGATTGACATGGAACATTTAACACGGGTTATAAATGACATTGATACTGTTTCAAAGGAAAATACCATATGTATTTACCATATGTACACTTATAAATAAATATAACCTTTTATGTACTTGGAAACCTGAATAATCACCGTATATTTTTCATTACCTATTTCAAAAAGTAATCTTAGTAGGCACGCTACTTTATCAATCAACTTAACAAACCCAGTTCACCGGATTAAGCATAAAAACCTATCAAATATATTGTGCCCCGTTTATAACATTATTATGGATATCACGTGGAGCAATAGAAGTTTCTAGAGACATCTGAAAAGTTAGCTGACTCCCGTCCCGAACTATATGTGGACTGATAATAGCAATGCTCTTCAGAAATTGCAGGAGTTCGCTATAATAGTATGTGGAGAAATGTTTTAAATTTAAAAATTTAATAGCGTTTTAGATATGCTATATAGAGTGCGATTCATGTTGAAGTAGTAAAATTGTAGAAAGTACTATAACATAACAAAACTGTTACACTTTTTATTTAGAAAATGCTTAGTCGATCAGTTTTGAGATGACCTAAGCGCATGAAGCAAAATAACTAAGACAAATGATTACTAGAATAAAACATTGACATATGTTTAATAAATTTATAAGATTTGTGATTCTGTTGTCTTAACATCATTCATATAAATACTTTTTCACGATTTCAGAGTACATTTTTGTATGCTGCAGTTTATCAAAGCTGAAGTATCACACACATATTTTTCCTGCACAAATGAATTGTATCTTCCGGCTCAAAAGTCAAATTCCCTCACAAATAAACGATCAGGCTAGTCGAATTTCAAACTATCTCAACAATTCCTCTATTTCACAAAAGATGTCATCGAGCACCATGATGATATCCTTTCAGATATTTTTATTCGGAACCATATTGTCGTTAAATTACCTCTGCAAAATAATATTCATCATTTTCGATAGACAAATTTGCAAAGGTATCCATTCAATGTTGTCAGATTTTGCATTACATAATGACAAAATGTGGCCCGAAATGCTAATTAGTAATGGTATTCAAAGCATTGGAGGACTAAGTCCACTGCTGTAAATATACAACATGTATATTTAGAGCATCAACCATGTAACAGCAGCGCTTGAATTTGAGTAGCATTAAAATGTATTCAAGAAAATATAAATTTTTAAAATGTCTGGAATTTTATCGACTATAGCAGCCAGTTATTACATCTACCCACCCATCTATTGTAAAAAGCTACCCCTATGTACTTCATCCTCATCGACACCCTAATCATCATTTGTAGGCGATTTATAGCGCAGTATATATAATACTGGAACCAACAAGCGACTGAGTTGATGGAGAGTGCACTGACGATATTGAAATTAAGAGTACGTTATATTATATATACTCTGAGTCGATAATAACTGAAGCATCGGCAGACATACACTGTGGCGTCAAAATTAATGGGCATGTCACTAAAAACATTAGGGCCGCAGATGACACGGTCTTTATAGCGTCTAAGGCAGCTCATTGGCTGGTGATTATTGATCGAGTCAATGAGTGTACATTGATAGCCGGACTCAACATAAATGTGAGAAAAACTAAACTCATGTTTATATCAAGAAATCTCAACGTTAGCCCAAATATTTAATTATCAAAACAAACCAACGAGTGCGTAATTACAAATATTTGGATACGTGACTGAACGAGGACTGGGACACTAATCTCAAAATTAAGCCCCGAATTTAGATCACTATGAGGAGTGTTATATATAGCCAAAATATTAAGATCGGATTGCGTACTCGTCTCCTACATTGCTTCATAAAGTATGGCCCGTAATTCAATACAGGTGCGAGTCATGGACTGTACAAAAATATATCGAAGGAAACGTATTGAAGGTTTGGAAATGTGGGCGTACAGACTTATCTTGAAGATAAGTTGGACGCAGAAGGTCACCAACAAAGAAGTTTTGCGGCGAGTTCAACAGAAACGGGAACTCTTGACTATCACAAAGAAGTACAAAAGCTCGTTTCCTGGTCACGTGCCTAGGTACGATAGATAGGGGTTTTGCAGATCATTTTGATGGGCAAGGTCGCTGGCAAAAGAAGAGGTGGAAGTAGGAAATCTTGGCTCTGTAACATCTGAGAGTGGACTGGCATTGCGAGCACATCAGAATTATTTCATCTCGTAAAAGATAGGAACAGATTCCAACAATTGATTGAAGACCTTCAATAGTTGGAGAAACGTTTGAAGAAAAAGATGTCTGATAACGCCTGGAATTTCACATTGAAAGTGCCCTTTTTCTCACTGTCTATACATACCTTCCTCTCGAGCTCATCAGCAGATCCCATAAAATACGGCGCTACGTGTGGAGCAGCTTCATTGTAGGAACTGACTCTTACATGTGGGAAATGCCGGGTTTATATTAAATGCAGAGATTTTTATCTCTAAGTGCTGATGGAGTTGCACATCCATGTGTGCCTCATCCACGTTTTATAACACCTAGATAAAGATAAAGGCGATGCTATTCTACTCCAGGGGAATTCCACGGGCAATTTGCCATAACTTACGGTATTTTGTACGATATATTAAAGTATGTAGGTTGTGCTCAATAAACGAATGTCATGACTTCATTTTCAAAATATGATATAGTTTATAGTGTAGTATAGTTCAGTGACAAAAGACATAACATGAAAATCTTTCTCAAGGAATGTTTCATAAGGCAAAATAACGTGATAATACGCAGAATTACAACGTAGGAGATCACGTAGTATCACGAGCAACTCCTCCTAACTCATAACATGCAAATTCGAGTGCTTTAAGTAAAAAAATACTCATCTTAATGAAATATTCAGTAGGCGGGCGGCGTTATATCAAAACTTCGGGACAAAGCTTCTGAACGGACGTGTGAGGTGCAATCTTTTTTTGGACGGCGAGACCATTAATTTGGGGCTCTTTTAGGGCGATTTCATTAATATGGTCGCCGAAGTTCCTGGAGGGCTCTGGAGAGTTTATTAAGGATTACCTTCTGAAGATTTTTTCGCAACATTTTTTAATGAACTGGTCGTTTGAACTTGATTTGGTAATAAATCAGGACTTGACTACATAACATGACTACAGTTTTTTTAGATTAACAATTGTGTATCGTTCATCAGGTACAGTCAACTCACTGCTACTTCAACTTGCTAATTCATTCATAGAATATATCGGTATGGCATAACTGAAGTGTTAGTTTCCTTTTAAAAGCTTAATTCATCTCGATCTGCTCTAAAGCCATGTCGATTAAATAGAGTAAAAACGAGGATCAATGCATTACAAATTATTAACATTTATTGCTTTATTGGATCTGCCTGTAACGTGGGCGGTAAGAAGATATTAAAAAAACAAATATTCAAATTTGGAAAAGATGTGTGAACACATACGGCTGATATACAAACGTGTGGTAAAGTAGTAAAAGTAACTGATAGAAATGATTCATATGTCAAGAGAAAATGAAAAACCCGGTAGCAATGGAAATATTTTTAAATAAAGAAACCGGAAGCATAACAAATTGTGCAGTCGTTCGTAAGCTGTTCATTTTCTCAATTCCAATTCCAGCAACGTTAGACGAATCGTCCAACCCACATCAAATGGTTTGATCAATCAAGCTTCATTAAAATGGTCTATCTCGAGAAACTTTCATGCGTACAAAAAATTAAACATCAACTGAGCACATCACATTTCGAACTGTCATTACTCGCAATATAATTTTAGCCCTTATTCAATATTACCAAAAATATAATATAGTGTATTATTAAAAATATAATAACTTAAATACTTAAACCAAATAATCAGGTTTTAACTGATGGAGGAATTAGAAATCAACGTGCATGTATGAAGAGAGTGATGAATGTGGAAGCAGTACAGCAGGTCTGTAAGGCTCTCTCCTTACAGACCTTACACTTCGTGCTGCCTACCCCGTAAGAGATCTGGTATGAGGATATGTATGTGTGTACATAAAAATATACTATAGTACTGCCTCATTGGCCGAGTGTTTGCAAGCGCGACCGCCGACCGAGAAGTCCTGGGTTCAAATTCTGGGTCTGGTACTATTCGATTTTTCCAACTAGAATTTCTAGTTAACATTTCTAGCAGCAGTTTCTAATACACTGTCTCTGAAAACTAAATTTGTGCCCACTGTATGGCAATGGGCTCACCACCTATTCCATACTGGGATGTAAATATAACTGGTGAAATGTTGTAGTCTACTACACTCCTCTACCGACCTCATTAGGCATTACAGGCGTGATGTTACTTTTTTATGTTTAACAATAATAAATCTTATATATATACATACTCATTTGGAAAGTTTTGATTTCTTTTTTATTTTTCAATTGCCATAGGCTGCCAGATGTGGCAAGATGCAAGGAAGCAAGATATGACCTGGGCTGGAGCACACTTGCCTAGGCAGTACAAGAAGATCTTGCCGAAACATTAACTATAGTCATGAAAATTTTAAGTTGTATTAAACTGAAAAAATAGATGCCGGCAGGGAGCTCCACTCTTTGGCAATTTTCAGTAGAAACAATTTAGCGAAATAGTTCACTCTATCCAATGCAGTGTCTAGTAGTTGTGGGTGGTAGCCAATAACATATCTAATTTAAGTAAACTTACATCAATAATTTGCTTACTTTGCAGAATCGTCTGTTCCAGGTACATATTATTTTACCCCAACAAACCAAGAATAACATCATTCTGCATGTGTGTTGCTAAAGCATTCACATGAACCAAAACTATACATCACCATACATTACACACTGAGAAGATTAAATTAAAATTGGCCAGCAAAATATTTCAAACAATCATCATTGTCATCATTATCAGCCTATCTCAGTCCACTGCTGGACATAGGCCTCCCCCAGAGAATGTCATACAAATATGAAGACAAATATTTATAAACAACATGAGAATGATTATAACTAGGGCACTTATTGCTTTCGATTGGAGGCTGTCTTATATATTCAACTACTAAACAAAATTAGAACCCATGATGTCTAAAGCCAATCACATATATACGTTCACACCAGGTCCCTTAAGGGTTAGGCACTGAGTGTCAAATGTCTCTATACTTACAGACCTGCTTTACATTCTATGTTCATCACTATCTTCATACACACACACCAGTTTGG
This sequence comes from Apyrrothrix (Melanopyge) sp. n. Burns01, assembly GCA_018237605.1. NCBI lineage: Eukaryota > Metazoa > Arthropoda > Insecta > Lepidoptera > Hesperiidae > Apyrrothrix > Apyrrothrix (Melanopyge) sp. n. Burns01. The sequence goes on from DVPD01000370.1 coordinate 10,112, forward strand.
ATATAAAGCATATCACATTGATTTCATGTTAAATACTTCAATAGTACCACAATTGAATATTTTGTTAACAGTGGTCATGAAATAAACATATTTTTTCACATTCTTTTGTTGATAAAAACATTAAGTGTAGTGAGATTTTTTGATAACAAGTATATAATGATATCTTGTAATAAGTGCCTATGACTTGTTTCTGACTTTGTGTTGCAATTACTGTCATTATAAATTAAGAAACAATAAATGCACAAAGGCTCCACTAAGCAACAAAACTTAGCTGATCAATTGTCAGTAGATACATTATAAACAAAGCTAACCTAGCCATAGCTACATGTAAAGATTAATTATGAATTAATGTTCACGTTACTAGTTACGGATATATTGATGTTATTTAAAATAACATTGTATGACAGTCTACTGAAAATGTAAATGGTAAACTTATATGTATGCAGGTAAGGTGCGTGTAGCGAGTGTGGTACGTGAGCGGAAGAACTCACGAGTGACGTCGTTCAGTTTCTGACGCTCCTCTTCCAGCTTCTGTTTGAGCGCCTCCACCTCGCGCAGCAGCGACTCCAGCGTCTCCTCGGGGCTTGCCGCCACCGCCGTGTCCGCCGCCATCGCCCTTGCGCGTTCTCGCTACTACCACCACATTCTCATTCGTGCCTTTATTTGAGCATTTCAATGCTAACCGAGGGAGCCAATTGCTCCTCGATCTCACTTCCTGTCTTATTAAATCATATTACACGCACGTTATTTGCGAACAGGTCAGTATTATTCTAAGCACTAACTTACAGCTACAATCGATATCACCCATTCCTTCATTCACTTCGGTCAGCGTCGATCATCTGTCAAGCAAATTTAACCTTTTTCTTTCTCTTTCCTTACGAGTTAATGATAATACTGGCCTAATACCCACCAAAAAGACATTATTAAAATTCATTTCATTTCAACCATAATATTTTTCCATACATTATTAAGTTGTAAAAAATCTTCATTACATCATTTAATACTTTATATGTTTGATACTTTATAAAAGCAAGTACCATATGAATAGTTACTCGTAGCATAGACTCAGTTATGCCTTTTATTATAATATCTTAAACATTCGCTTCGCTTATTAAAGAATTTCGTTACGATTTCCAAATAAAATATTTTTCATTTAGGTTGACAAAGTGAAATTATGTCTGTGTTTCAATAACCCTTTAGCACGGTGGCATATACACGATCCATTTTGCTTAGGTGACTAACTTATAACATGTGAAGACCTAGAAAGAAGACGTTAAGATCATGTAAAGACCTAGTAATCATGTAAAGTAATCCTTAAATTATGGGCAGACATTTTCTTATCACTTAAATCATGTACTGTGTACTATCTTTATCTCTGTCTATGACAAATGCTTAACATTCAACAGATGCTTGTTTATGGCATGTTTTGGCAGCTGATGCTATTGGCAGTTACGCGATTCAAATCGAATAGGTGGATTGAACGAAGATTGTAATATTTTATTTGAAATTTATTAATTGTTGCAAATTAATAATAATGAATATACCATTGCATGTAGAAATTGTGCAAAAAAGGCAAAGTCGTGCCAACAAACAACATGTGATAGACTTAGTCCACTCTTATTTATGCAACTTCGCTGCTTTAATT
>DVPD01000371.1:0-11750 GCA_018237605.1 Apyrrothrix (Melanopyge) sp. n. Burns01
ATTTTAATACTAATTGTAGAATTAAATTATGGTGATCAGTCTAATAAGCCAAAATATATTAATTTCTAGTTCTTTTATTTTCATGTCTAATCAAACTCATTGAAGGTATATTAATCTATATCTTAAGGAAGTATGTGATACGACATAAAAAATATCTAATCAGCTATTAAATAAGAAGTTAATAATGTATTACCTATTAGAGTTTAGATTGATCTGTACCTTGCTGCTTGCAGTGGCATGATGGAGTACCAATTCCTCGAATGCAGTTCGTACAAATTACATTTATTATTAAAAGTTAATGTATAAAATAGATGTTTACGAAAAGAAGACTAAAGTTTTTTATTGTGAATACTTCTAAATAAAGGATAAATGCATTTTAGTGGCCAATCATCAGACCCTATAATGAAACCCTAAAACGGATCAATATGACTTTGCAACACGTAAAACTTACTAATACCGTAATAGGTACTAGATTTTCAGAATTCAGAGACAATTATGTACACATATATAATGAATCCACCTTACTCACGGAATTAGTAAATTAAAATGACAGTGAATTAGTCATTTTACCCAAAGATCTTTTGGTCATTGGGACAATTAGTTTCTCGAGAAATGATCATGGATTCGACCAGTCAGCCAATCTTTAAATGAATCGATGACTCGGTCAGGGCAACGGTCAACCAATATGTATCAAAAGCAGAGAACCTTGAGTTACCTCTATGTGCGGGGGATAATTTTATTGTCTGACAGTAGACATTTATGACCAAAAATGATGATGATTATCTTGGAGCAATTTACACACACCCTTCTGATCTGAACAGGTAAAGTCCATACTATAGTTACCAGAGAGCTGATAAACTACATATGTATTTCAATGTTTAAATGTACATTTATATAAATCATTGTACACTCAACATCATCTAATATAATCATCATTCAGGTATTTGACCAAATATATACATTTTGCCATAACTGGGGCGATTTATCAATCTACTATGATGATTATACGTGTATGTTATTTGTTTATTCAACCTTACTTTATAAATGCATGATAAAAATAAACAAAAAAAGTACGTATATTTTTTTCTTATGGCAACACTAGAGTTTCGAAAGTTCAATTTCGCATGGCGGACGTGCAAGGGAACTCTGTTATTTGTTGGTGATAATTTCATTTATTATCTAGTTGAGATTCCTTATGGAAAGGCAAATTTTTATGCTATTATTTCTTTGTGGCCGTGCTTTATTCATTCCTTAACATCAGATAATGTTCTAGTGTTAGACGTGATTAAAATATAGTGGAACAAATGCAAATTTTCTCTAAGATGGGAAAATGTGACGAAAATAATGTGCAAGTGAATATGGGGGACTCGGCGTCCCCTATGAAACCAGACAATTTTTCGTTTACCGTACCACCGGAGGCCCCCGTGTTCGAGCCCACCCCGGAAGAGTTTTTGGACCCGTTGGCGTACATCAGCAAAATAAGACCAATCGCCGAGAAGTCAGGAATATGCAAGATAAAACCCCCCGCAGTAAGCTACTTTCTTTGTCCCAAACACATGCATTTTGAGGTTTTGGTCCCAATTAGTTGCATTTTAATGCGAATATAACACTTTGCTGGTTTCTAACCCTAAAGCGCACGTTCAGATAGTCTTGTGATGCAACCGTGCAACTCGCCTTGATTAGTTACAACTGATTAAACTTAGTTTTTTTGTTCGAATCACATATAATGTATGTAACGTACCATCCCAGGGCTTATTCACTTAAACAGCGCATTTAATTGTAGTCGAATGCAAGCGCATATTGTTGGAGTAAGCTGGTTGCCATTTTGTGTCGTGCCCTCGGCCTACGGATAGTTTAGATAAAAAAAGAACTATCGAATTTTTTCTTACGTAGTCAACAGTAATACAATATTTTATCCTTGAATTCTTATTAATTTCTGCATTTCCCTCAACAGACATCTCATTTTGGCTGAAAATCTTTACTTAAACAATGACTTGTGAATTGTTTAGTCACTTATTATTATGCAAAACTCATTTGGTTTATTCTTTTGGAGGATTAATTTAATTACAAGTGATCTGTATGTAATCTTCTTAAATGGCAGTAATATTCAAGTAAAACCATATTAAGTTTCATATTGACCAAACATGGCTGGTGTGTTATAATGTCACTTCAATACTGTTGCAGTAAAAGGAGTGGCTGGAACTCACTCAAATTAGAATAGAACTGGTGTTAAATGCAAATTAACTTATCTATCCAATATACCATTGTGAATGAAAACCTTGTTAGTAGATTATTTTTTAAATGACATGCTTTGTGGAGGTTTTCAATTCATGAGTGATGTTTTAAATTTATTACAAGTTAGAATTTATTGCCATGTCAATAGAATATGCCTTTAAAACACAAGCTTTTCATTTAAATTTTTGTGTTTAGAACATTAATATTCTCTCTGATTACTTTCAGTATATGTTTTAGCTTGTGTACACATAATATAGATGTATTTCTCCTTGTGGAGTCTGTGCTAACAGTGCATTCTTTGTAGAGGGCAACTAATATAGTTTAATATTTAAATATACCATATCACATAATTGAACTACATTATGTAGACTGTAAAGGCCTTAGTTAACTTAATCTAACATTTTCTTGATATATCAAAAATACTTTCATACCTTCTTATCAGTCTTTTTTGTGTCATGGATTATATACAATTATATGAATTTAAGTATACAAAATACAGCTTAGCAGGTCTGTAAGGATTGAGGTATTTGTTACTATTTGCTGTCTGCCTATCATGTTAGGGAACTGGGGTAATAATATAATAATTACATAACTTTCAAACTACTAACTTACCCAGTAACAATACCTGTGTCTGTTACACCAATGACCTATGACGTAAGTGAGTCATCCCATGCTTGTGTCAAGTTTTAGGATATGTAAGGTGCTCCTTAATAGACAAATCCAATAAGTTAAAAAAATGATATGCATATGATTGACCTGTTTTGTGTTATTCATGTAGAAAGAGATTTGGTTAGTTTGAACAGTACCACAGAAAGAAAACATCAGTAAAATTCTTCACCAATTTACTATAATGTTCATGGATCATTTTATGTGCTTGAGTGTTGTGTTATATGTCACATAGTCATATATCAACCAGTTAATGTATTATTAAGATCTTAAACATATACTAGAAATCATTCAGATTGGTATACATCTTCATTACATCCATCAAAGAAAATACTTAAAAAATGAATGTAGCATCACACATGTAAGCCCTGAAGAGGTAGGCAGAGGAGTGTAGTAATACACTAACATTTCACTAGTTAACAGTATACATCCCACCATAGATTGACACGGGGCACGAATCTCGACTTCGAACCACTCTTAGGAATTTCAAGTTAGAAAAACCCAATAGTACCTGACTTGATAATGAAACTTAGGGCCGCTCGATAATCAGTCACAAAACACTTAACTTCTCTATAGTCTATAAAGAAATTATTATTATTCTGTTACAATAGGTCTCTGAGGGGGTAGACAGAGGGCAAAGAGTACCAAATATCTCAATACATATAGACATAATATGGTTTCTATGCACTCTTCAAACACACACCCTCTGCATTTCCCCCATATTAGACGGTTTCTGCCCTATTTAGCAAAAGTATGTTGGATTAGTCTTGGTCTCCCTCAGCATCTCCATCTGTCAACATTCACATTGTATATCTGTGTTGTCATTCAGTCACCTTCAATTCTTTCTGCATGACTGAACAATTGTGTATGCCATTTCTCATTTTATATAAACACTCTTTTACACAAATCACCAAAAAGCAGTTAGTTATACTTTGATGATCATCTTCTTCAAGCTTCTATTGTAAGAACATATTCTTAAATTAGCAGCTGATTAATAAAATTCTCGCTAAAGGTATGAGTATACCTTATAATTAAGTCTTCAATATGAGCAAAAATATATAAAAATCATTGGTCCTATTATATTGAGTACAGGTGATTTATGTCCAACAGTGGATCAATAAAAGGATCAATGATGATGATAATGATTTTTGTATGATATAATCATTGATGATACAAATTATATTATGGACCTTACTATTACTACTCCCTTTTGTACTTCACCCAGATAGGTAAATTATTATCACTAGACTTAATAGTAAGAGAATTGAAATATTATGTTATATATCTCCTCAATACTATTAAAATGGTATAAATGTAACATCGCGCCTGTAATCCCCAAAGAGGTTGGCAGAGGAATGTAGTACACTCCCACATTTCACCAGTTACGTTTACATCCCAATATGGAATGGGTGGTAAGTCTATTGCCACACACCAGGCACATGTGAGGGCTAAGGCCATAGTCTACCGTACTGGCCAAGTGCGGGCTGGCAGACTTCACACACTTTAGAAAACTTTTTTTGTAACTCTAAGTTGTGCAGATTTCCTCACGATGTTTTCCTTCACCGTTATAGCACGTGATATTTAAACTAAAAACACACATATTGTAAAGAGGTGCGCGCCATGGATTTGAACCCGGCCTCCCAGAGTGAGAGGCTAAATTTCATACCACTAGGCTGTCACTGCTATTATGCTGCTAAAATAGTATAAATCAATAAATACTTCTGAGGCTTATAGATTTATATTTTCGATAGGATTGAATAGTGATATATCATTAGCAAATGTATTTTTTGTTAAACACTACAATACATACATAGATATATATCTTCACATCAGGTCCCTCACGGGGAAGGTAGACAGCCCCAAGTACCAAATATCTGTATCCTTGTAGACCCGCAGTGCTTCTTTTACATTCACCACTCTCTTCATACAATAATGCTTTGTTTATTTATATCTACATATTAATTCTATTTATAAGCAGTGATAGCTTAGTGATCAAGAGTTCAACATCCCACTCTTGTCACTCTGCTGCTTAAATGCTAGTGTCTACCTTTATTAAAAACTATGTGCTTGAGGTTAAGTATCACTTACTGCACCAGTGAAAGTAAATATAGTGACGAAACCACCACACTTAAATGTCCTCTATAGTTCTTTGCAAGACTTGTTTAATGTGGAAGACCCTTTATTAGATGTTATCTGCTTGTTCTCAGAGGAGACAAATGTCAAAAATTGGAATGATAAATGACATAATCTTTATAACACTACTTCATCACCTTATCGTTGTAATGCTAGCCTTGGTAATGTAATATGGGGAAAATAGGGGGAAAAGTGTCTTCTGTTAAACCCTTGAAGTTAGTCTGTGACCCATCTGTTGATATGATGCAATAATTGGTATGAATGTGTGCTACTTTGATGGTACAACATTATTGACCATTTTGTTTCATGGATTTATCAAGGTTGGCTTTATTAGTCTTTGTAATTGTTATGTAAAGGTTTCACCATGTGTGTTACCTACATGTTATGTGTTTATAATCTTATGATGTTAGGATGTTAACATTAATGTGTAATGGGCATTGTATATAATATGGCATTGTATGTTGTATAATAGTTATTTTATTTTTTTAGAGTTTATTTATTTTAGAGTTGTGTATGTATGTTTGATATCATCATTGGTAATGCATTGGCATGCTGTTAAGCTAGTTGTCTGAAGACTTTAAATTACATATACATCAGTCATCTGACTGATGAATTTCGAAAATAGAAGAACTTAACAAGCGAACCCACCGAATCAACCAAACCTAGACTACTCGATCATTAGTTGTGCTTGCAGCCAACCAATCAATCCACCAAAGAAGCAGTCTAGTCAGATAGATGAAGTTCAGATATTTTGTCTTTGATTTATTCAAAACATATTTTGGACACATCCTAGTGTTCACATTGTTGATGCCCAAAGTGTTCCATGCTGCTCAGTAAATGAAAAGGACTCCTTGAGAACATGACATATGCACTACCATATTTCACCATAAAGAGGAGTTAACATTCACTTTTTGAAGTAATCGGATAATAATTGCAATTCTTACTAATTTGCCATTTAATTTATTTATTATGTAACCAATATTGAATTATTTACATTGTATATGTGCTATGACTGCCTCTTTGGTCGATCGAGAGGCCCTGCGTTCAAATCTCGGGTCGAGTACTATTGGATTTTTCTAGTTGTGGCTCCGAGTCTGGATTAGTGCCTAGTGTATGGCAATAGACTCACGACCAATCTACAGTGGGAGTGTACTACACTCCACTGCCTACGTCTTCGGGATTACAGGCATGATGTTACGTATATGTACTATAATTTTACGTACATACATGTTATCACGCCTATTCCCTATCGGGATAGCCGGAGATTAAGGATTTCCACTTACTACGGTCTTAGCAGACTTCTTTTGCTTCTTCTATGCTTGTCTATTGAAGGAACTTTTGACCTGGTCTTCTTTTAAAATGTCTCCTGATTTAATCCAAGTATGTATGCCTAGGTTGACCTCTTCTGACTCCACTATCTACACTTGGCTTATAAATATGTTTCATTAATCTACAGTCATTAATTCTTTCTACATGACCAAACCAAACAATGCAATTCTATGTATCCTAATTTACCATTCATATATTTTTGTTTCATTTTCTGCTTAATTTTATTGTACTTTACACATATTTGCTAGTTATGTACCATACATCACCTGCATATCCACAAGTATGATGGGCTGAAATTGTTACATTACCCTGGGTGTATCATTCATAACACTATTTTATTAAATCATTAGTTGATTGGTTGCATGCACGACTGCTAATCATGAAGTCCTGGGATCAAGTTTTGTGTCGAGTAATAGTGTTCAAACCAGAATCGGACCTCGCAGTCTGGATTTGTGGCCAGTTTGTGGCAATAGGCTCACCACCTATTTCATGGTGGAAGGTAGCTGGAATGTAACTGGTGAAACATGGGAGTGTACAACAGTCCTATGCCAACGTTTTTAGGAATTGCAGATGTGATGTTACATTTTTATTTTATTAAAAGACAATTAACTTAAATAGCAGATATATAAATTTGTGAGCAACTCTCTGCCTACCCCTTAAGGGATGTGATGTGATGTTATTTTATATTTTGTATATAATTAGAACCAATGCCAAAGTTACCAGACTTCAAAAACCCCTCTATTCCTTTATTCCTTACTCATTCCTTGACTCAGTTATGATTATTCACTTGGCTCGCTACACTATTAATAAATTGTCTCTGATAGACAGAGGCATCACATATATGTATTTACTAAATGATACTTGTGAGACATAGTGTATACATAACAGCATTACACATTGCATCTAAAGCATGTAATTCATCACCATCACCAATGATATTGTTATTTAGTTACACCTTGTCTGTCCGGGACCTAACAGAGAGAAAAGAATGCTTAATCATAATCGTCAATGTCTTTACAATACTAGGCCCTGGTCTGCTCTCGGAAAAGAAAGGATCGAGACTGGTCGACTAAACTATCCAATGGCGGTTTGGCAGATTACACAAATTTTAAGATTATAAGGAATAATTGTAAGGAGTGTCAATTTCTACACTGTTTTTTTTTTTTCACTTTAAAGCGTAACATTTAAAAGACACAAAATGTAGTAAAGGCAGCGCTGAGAGTCATGAGTATGTATATTACATCTGTGAAGTGTTAGGTTGCAATTATGTTGCTCATTATGATGCATGAAGCATACCCCGAGTGTCAATTTAACTTGGATTAGTTTATATGAGTTGTGACACATTTTGCTCCCTGGAGAGCTTAAAACTTTGTGTCCATTATTCACTATGATTAAAAAAATGTTCTATAATTAATATATATTTCGTTTGTTTCAGCACTGGCAGCCGCCGTTTGCGGTGGACGTGGACCGGCTACGGTTCACGCCTCGGATACAACGGCTCAACGAATTAGAGGTAAGACCAATCACCCAGACGTACAGTTTTTCACTGAGGATAGGATAGTCATTATTAAATTTGAAACATTGTGGTGGCTTCTGTTGCAGTGTCGTAGAAGCTCTTTGAAGGCTGTCATGCACACCAGTGTTTTAAAAGTAACAAATTCGCCCTTAAATTCGCAGATTCCTAGATCTCTGGATCCTACTTGATCAGTTCAGTATTTATATAAGTATAGTATTTATCTGAGTATTACATGTGTAAGCGTGACTACGAAAGAGCTTGTACCCATAACACAAGTGAAATCTTATAATGTGTACTAATGTTTAACATATTTGTGTTTATATAAATATATAAGTATATGTGTGGTTATGTAAATTAAATTAATTATTTATTATTTTATTTATTAAGTAAGTACGCTTTGACGATCTCAGAATAGTTGTGAAGTTCCAGTGGATGTCAGACACAGACCACCTATGAGGGCTTAGTTACGTTACTTGGTTTAGGCGCGTCTACTTGCACGTATTCCCACATTAGGTATGGCGCATGTATAGAGACACGCCAGTAACATATGCAACGATAGTGCTCCTGCTCATACAAGCTGGACGAAAATCGTTGACCGCCTCGAAAGGTTACAAAAATTCATTAGATCTGATCGCAAAAAAAGCTCGCCTGTAACTAAAAACCTTGAAAGATTTCTCCGAACCGGACTCTAATTGAAGTTAATATAAAACGAATCAGTGGCTTTCCAAAATAGTTACCATTTTTATTTTACGAGCTGCAAAAACCTTATTAATAATAGCGTCAAACGCAAAAAAGTTTTTTAGTTTTTTCATTGCAAGCAGTGTTGACTGCGTATCCGTGCGCGCGGCGCGTGTCCGAGAAGAAATGCAGTAAAAACTGCTTAAACAATATCAGATGCCATTACAATGTAGCAAAAAGTTACCTCGCGTTATACATACAGTGCGTGCTGAAGCGCTTATTGGCACTTATTGTTAGAATGGCGACTGTGCAAAATAACCAGTCAGCGACAATTTTTTAAATGAGGCATAGACGGGCAGCGTTGAGCTTGATGCGTTCTGCTCAAGTTTATGATTAAGTAGGAGACTGCATACAATAATGTTGTGAATCCAAGTAATTGAACGTTAACAGTTGTAGATAATTTTTTCAGGCATTTAGCCATTGTAACCTCTCTTTGGTGATAGATTTATATGATGATGAGACAAGCTTTTAGAATTGTCTATGTATATCATCCTTGAGCTGGCAAACAAGTATGGTCTATCACGTTAGGAGATGTTGGAGCAGAACGCGCCAGGAATTATGACGTGATCCGACATAAGTTTTAGCCGTCCAAACCATCCGTATCTAAAATCTAGAGTTTAAACGGATTTAAATATGTACTTCAATAGGAATTTCGTAACAAATTTAACTCTTTACTTTTATTACGAAATAGGGAAATTTCCATAAATGAAGGTTCCGGGACCAGAACTATATTATAGCGGATATACATATTGCAAACCTAATGATAAGCCTGAAGAAGAAGGCAATTTTGAATAACTTACTTATGTCGAAGCTTTATCTATTTCTTCAATCTGCTAGCTGCTCCAGTACAGGTCGATGAGATACCGTTTGCTAATTTCATAACGAAAAAATCTTAATAAAATCGTCAGTCACATAAAAGTTAGCTTAAAAGCCGAGTCGCACGTGACTAGTGTGGCAGACGATGGCCTTATGGACTACTATTATTATTAATAAAAACCAATATCTAACAGAGGAACGTTTACACCACTGATTACCATTGTTTGTTAATAGTTAGAAAATGTTAACAGTAGCGGTCGACCCTGCGGTTCGTTACTGGAACTTCCGACTATGTTCTTCAGGTGTCAGATGGACAATTTAACAGTTTTAAAAACACTTTGGTCACACATTTTCAGTAACAGTATTTCTGAAAGGAATAAAACGATTTATAAAATGAATTGCTGCAGTTTTTTCGGGGTAAGATAAATAGTCCTCGGCATAGAATTGATTTTTGTTATCAAAAAAAAATTGTTTCGAAATTTGTATTTTTGATATTTTTCGAAATCTTCCCAGCAGAATTGGTTATTTATATGATATATAAGAGCAAGAAAACCCAGCAGAACGCCGCCAACCACGTTCAGATCGGCCACCCATTCACAAGTTATGAAAGGTTTACACACACAGATACACACACACACATCACACATTCGAATATACAGATATCATTGTAAAAATAATCAGAAAATCTTCCTAGGGCTTCAAAACATGGAGAGTTGGTGACAGCTCGATTTTCAAAATTTGGGCTAAAAGTAATAATTGACCAATTTTTGAAAATTTTGTATTTCATAGCGGGAAGTTAAGAAAGTAGGTATGGTGACGATTTCCGGTATGTTCGGTAAGGAACCGCGGCAAGCGTTCTTACTTGTATAGCTAGTGGTGCGGCTGTTTTTGATCATAGTTAAAGTTAACAGTTAGAAAAACAGTTATGACCGTTAGTGACGTGGACGACGGATTGCCGTTGACTTACTGCTCATGTTTTCAGTTTTATACCACATTGTTCCTTAGTTGTAGTAAAATTAGTCAGCAAATATATTATGAAATACAATCTACACACTTTGGACACCCAACATTAATTTATCGGACGGAAGTTTTACAAACGTGTGTGTATAAGTTTACCTGAAGATTTCTGGAGTTAAATTGGTTAGTCATCATTGGATACTGGTTTAATCATTGTCATCGTCAATCCTTTTATCGTTCCACTGTTCGATTTGGGTAGCCTGTCAGAGTGAGAAGGGTTAAGTCTTTCACACTGGCCAAGTGCAGGTTGGCATTATTCACATTGCGTAGAGAACATTATGGAGAACTGTATAAATTTTGCCGTGTTCCTCACGATATTCTGTTTCACCGTTACAACAAGTGCTATCCTTAATCTTTGATCAAAAACGTGACATAACGCTTGTATTCCCCGAACAGGTAGGCAGAGGAGTGTAGTATATTCCCATGTTTTACAAGTTACGTTTACGCCCCACTGTGGAATAGGGGGTGAGCCTATTGCCATATACCGGGTAGACGTCCAGACTCCGAGCCACTATTAGAAACTACTAGAAAATCGAATATAGAAAAATACAATAATATCCGATTCGGTATCTGAAACCCGGATTTCTAGATCGGCAGTCGCGCTTTTAACCACTCGAACATAACGGACGTAAACGTAACTGTACTACTCTTTTCTACCTCTTCGGGGATTACAGGCGTGATGTTACGTAAAGACCTACATTATACCCATCTACACATAATGGGTTACTGCTATGTTTATATACAGGTATTAAGTTGGAGCGCTTTTAGCTGTGCCGAGGTTATTTTTGCATTTTAAATGTCGACTGTGATCAGTATTTCTTTGGGTAACCACTAGTGGCAAACTTTCACGTTCCACTTCCAGCGTCTACTAAATCATATGTCGGCCAATCCACACTGGAGCAGCCTGGTGAAATGTGCTCCAAGCCCCCCGCAACAAACCAGAGAACCGTAATTAAAAATGGGGCGTAAAAATGGTGCAGCCATTACATTAATAAAGAACGTGAATGTTGTTATTCTTAAAAAGTCTTAATAAGTTTTCCTTTTTGCATTTTCATTAGGCTATTACTCGGGTGAAGCTCAACTTTCTGGATCAGATCATTAAGTTTTGGGAGCTCCAGGGCTCCGTGTTCAAGATACCGACCGTGGAGCGGAAGCCGTTAGATCTGTACGCTCTACATAAAATCGTCAAGGAAGCAGGTAATAGAAGAAAGAAAAAAGAGGTGCAGCTTAAACATTAAGTTCTTTATGGTGATGATCAAGTAATACTGGCTTCACCTTCGAAGTTACAGGAGATAGCAAC
>DVPD01000372.1:0-11749 GCA_018237605.1 Apyrrothrix (Melanopyge) sp. n. Burns01
TTATTAAAGGGGACATTTATAACAATTTTGTGATGATTAATATGTAGGTAGATTAACAAAGTTAATGTTACAATAAAATTTGATTGTATTTATGCCTTTCATTTATTATTTTTGAGGGATGCACGTTAAGTAGCTCCGATTACCCCACTTTCCCCTATTAGAAAATTTTATACAATGTGCCGTGAATGAATTTTTCCCGCGTGCAATTGAATGTCAAAACAATTTTTATCGTCAAACATTGTAGTATGCTCAAAAATATGATTACTGCTTTTGAATTGGAGAAAGTAAACTGCTGTTTACACTAACTACATGCTATTTTTCACCGAACTTTCTTCGCACATTCTACATAGAAATTGGCAAGTTCACATGAACATGTTCACTGCGATCCACACCTTATTGAAAGTGTTAGAATATTTACTTTTCTATACATATTCATGTCACAGGCTTACATCACACCTACATTTTATACACACAGCATCATAAACCTATCTAACCTCAGTCACAAACTAATGATTTCTCTAAACATTACTGTATTTCTTCTAAAGTGAAATATCGTTTGTATTACGCCATGATCACTACCTTTACCAATAAAATCGCATGTTCTCTCCAACTAAGTTCATATAATGAATGTTAGGAACTTAAGTAATAGCAATATCTCGGTACCTAAACAAATTCCAAGAAAATAGAACTAATGCTGAGTAAAAACAGAGGATTTAAATAATCTTGCTAAGTAATAAATGTATGTACTTTAATTATTATATTTTAGTCAGGTAAAAATAGTTTTATTAGAAAATGTAAGAATTAAAAATATAAAACAACAATATTATTTTCCTTCTAAATATTGTGTATAAAAAGACTAGTCCCCCAAATAAAAATGACTGGCACTTAGTTTTCATTATAATAATATTAATGGCTTTTATACATTTAATTTGATAGTTTACGCCATTCCAGTGCCACCACATGGCTACGAGCTGAACAATCTGGACAATGATGCTTTGGACGCACCGAATATGTACCAGGAAGACATAACTCGGTCGAAGTATGGCGAGCCTACGTTCCCCGCGGACTCGGACGAGCCGGTATCTATGCCCGTAGAACTATCAAGCGACGAAGCACGCTTCAAACATTCAAGCCCGGCCTACCAAAGTGCTGTACTGCATACTTCATCTAATGAGGCCAGCTCCGAAACACACAAGGACGATGGTGAGGTTTTTTCTTTACATCAATAAGCTCCGCACTCTTCGCGTTTCCTCAATCATTTTTTGTACTTGTGTCATAAGCCTAGATATCGCTAAGGCTTCGGTCCGATCTAGTATGGGAAATCTTTCTTGGGAAGTTACCACCCTACGGTCTTCTCGAGAGGTTATGCAAATGGGTCGCCTCGTTTGTATCGGAGCAACATATTAAGGTCGTAGTCCGCGGTTGTTGCTGTGCTATAAAACAACTTAATGCTAGTGTACCCCAAGGCACTGTCCTGTCACCTATACTGTTCAGCCTGGATATAAAGCTAATCTAACAGACAGATGGAATATTAAGACACTTGGGACTTTACCAGTTTTTCCACTATGCATCAAGTGAAATTTCATTAATCACACATTAAATCACACTATATTAAGATACTTTCATTAGCATTCGTTTATAAATGTACGCATGTGCTAATAATCAAAACATGTGCTAATTCAAGTATTAGAAGTCCAATGTAAGTAAATATAAACGCATGATCGATTGAATTTTGTTTTAAATATCGCTTTTACATCCATTGTTCTTTAGGTAACTGCTTAAAAAAATGGAAAGGTGCCGCGTTGTCGCCAGATAACGAGCGCAAAGCGAGCGTCGAACCGCCGCCGAAGCCCGTTGAGTCTGAGCCCGAGCAGAAGGAGAACGTCGACCCGGAGCCCGCCGTCAACAATAGCTCGGAACCCACGGTAACCACAAACATGCTGTTAACTCTAATTTTACTGTGGAATTCATCAGCATTATCAAAATATCATTTATTAGACTTTTATTCGCCAAATGACGTACTCGTAAGTTAGCCAATAGTTGGATTCAAGAGTCAAAAATTTAGGGTTCCTTATTTTAGTAAATTGGAAACGCCATCTATTTTTGACCTATCAAAAATGTATAGTTTGTAACTTGAGCATGTTATTAGGCACGTTAACAAAATATGCGTTGAATGCCTCTTATTTTATTATGAGTCATATTTTTAACAATTGTATGTAATATTGTTAAATAATACTGCCTCATTGGTCGTGTTGGTTGCAAGCGCGATTGCTGATCGAATGGTCCTGGGTTCAAATCCCGCGTCGAATACTATTGGATTTTTCTAAGATTAAAATTTCTAGTATGGAAATAGACTCACAATCTATTCCATATTGGGTTCTAAACGTATCTGGAGTAACGTGGGAGTGTACTACACTCCCCTGCCTACCTCTTCTTGGAGTACAGGTGTGATGTTACGTAATATATAATATTGTTGTTAAGTGTGTCCGGGCTCAGAGCAGCATGCGGTCCGGTTGCAGATAGTGACGGTGGAGCTGAACCGCGGCTGGAACAGCCGGCTGGGGTTCAGCGTGCAGTCGCACCCGCAGTCGGCGCAGAGCTACATCTCGGCCGTGTACTGTCACAGCGTGGCGGCGCGCGACGGCCGCCTGCGCCCTGGTGACGTCATCCTGCAGGTCGCTCTACACTCGCTGCTCAATACACATAGCTAACCGCAACTCTGACTGGCCGTTGCTCCAGTGGTTACTAGATCTGACTCTTAGGGCGAAGGTTCGATTCATTCCAGGACAAATATTTGTGTGATGGACACAAGTATCAGGACGAACCTAGAGATCCTCACACTTAGAAACTTTCCTATCGTAGTATTCAAATGAGTAATTTACTGTACAATGCAAATTCATTATAACGCTGCCGTCAATTCGAAATCGCTTCACTAACTGTCTCGTTCTAGGTGAATGACGAAAACGTGACATCAATGAAAACGCCCGAAGTCATCGATCTGCTGCGGATTCTGCGAGGGTCTATTTGCATTACCGTGTTACGACCTCCAACACAATGAACGAACGCCCCAGCTATGTGTGACACAGTGGGATGTATCGGGCTGCAGTCTACGTACAAGATATTAAAACCAAGAATATTCTGGAATGTACTGTGATGCGTGTTGTAAAAAATACACTAACAACTGATGTGTTAACAACAGTTATACAAATCAAAACGCTTTACTTCATAGATAATTGTAATAAATTGTATAAAATAAAAAGTAGATTTAAATAATTCATCTCAACAACTTTATAGTGTTTATCAAACATACGTTTTCGGGTCCGGAATCTTGATTTCCAAAATCTGCATGTAAGGTGATTCATGACAATATTTTTGTAAAATGTGACTAGGTCAAAAATATGCCAGTCGAGCGGTTAAGATTATTTAAAGTGATATATCCGGTGAAATGTCCATAATTTTTTGTCTAAAACAATGGGACATGGGGATAATTTTAATCAATTTATATAACTAATAGAAATGGCTATTTTAATGGGGTAACTTGTGTAATTGTAAACATCCGGAAAATGCAAACATGCCCAATATTTTATCTTCCAAAGGTATTAAATAAACCTTAAGTATTAATTTTATTATTTTCATATCTTATCGCTAGGTTTCGACATGATAATAACAATAATGTAATAACTGTATATTGCTTTTATAAAATTAAAATATCAAATTTAATAGATTGAGAATTTTTCTAAATTATTACTGGGCATCGGTTGTTTGAAGATGTCTGTAAAATAAAGGACTATTTTTAGACACTGAATAAATTTGTCAAGAATTCTAACGTTCGTATTAAGACAACATTGGTTATAAAATTTCTATCTAGTTTATCTGTAGTGTATTAATAATGTGTTCTATATTGAACAGCCATTGTAATAAGTATAACTACTCGTATACATATATGTAACAACTAGATACACACAAGTTATTTGGGATATGGTAAATAATTGTATTAAAAGTTATTGCCACGGCGGAGAGTATACAATTTGACATTATGACATATACATAATGTACATTTGTATACTCTTTTATTTGAGGAATAAGATTAAGTCTGGCAAGTGTCCAGGAGCAACTTTTGATAATAAGTTAAAGAAAATGCTCCTCTTTTCTTCTGACATGCACACATACATCTATAAATCGTTTTAGTATACGGTTATATCTATATTAAAATTGCTTAAAAAGTTCCTAACTATTTTGTTTACTTCTATCATCTACTATAGTACAGTGTGTTATATAATAAAAATATTCATTTAAGGTCGAACAGAAACATAAGTTAACTTAATTTATTAGTATCATTAAATAGAACCAAATATACTTCATAATAACTCACTATTAACTTAATGAATATTATGAGCACAATGGTTTGTAAGCGGATTGATAGGCCTTGCGTTTCATCTCTAAGGAATCTCTGAAAATCGTTTCAGTGTGTGAAAAATAAATAGTCTTTTGTAGACTAGAATATGTATAACGTATGTGTATAGATCCCGACCAACTTGACGCAACGAATAAAATTAACAATAAATTTATTTCCGGTAAGAGTCAACATTTTCAATGCCTTATATACTACATACTTATATCTCTTAAAGGACGTGCTACAAATGATTACTCTATTAATATTAAAAAAATGTAGAGCATGGTTATTAAAGCATAGTGTTTCAAGGTGTAATTATTTACTGTATATAAAATAGTGTTAAAACTATCACTTAATAAACTCGCCCATATTGATTGACTCTACGCTATAATCAATTTCAAACTTTCGAGACATGAGGAAGGTAATTTAGCTAAATATCACGAGATGAACCTTTACATCTATTTATATATTAAAGTGTGAACACAGCCTCATACGAACGATGCATTGTATTAACACAAATAATGATTCAAATGCTGGGAAGGTTCAGGGAAAAGGCGTTATGGTACTAATAATGTAGAAAAACTCAAATTATTCACTTAAATTTACACAAATGTTCAACATGATATTATATTATGTTTTAAATGTAGATAAAATCACCAATATTGTCATGTCAATAGAGTCATGTAAATGTTACATTTAAAGGTAATTGTAGGCGTTAAAGATTTGACGTCATAATTCTTAATCTATGGAATTGTATTGAAAGAGCAATAAGACATTAAATGTATAAAGCCTCATTTACTTACCATAAATTAACATACAACAATTTAAATGCAAGTCACGTACATGTATGTGGTAAGAGGAATATTAAAAAACAGAATTTAGGTAAACAACCTAACTCCTATACGTTTAAGGTAGATTGAATTTTATTAATGGGTGGAAAAGGGAAGAAAATTTAAAAAATACGAATATTACTATACTATATTTCCCAGTGGATTCTGAATGAAAGTTCTAGTCAAATTTAAATTTTAATGAAATGAGTCACGGTTTACTTCTCACTGTCAAATAAAAATATGTAAGTAGCCTTGATAATGTAGCGAATTTAATTGATAAGTACATATTATGTCATTGAAATGTAATATTATAATATATAGAGTAATGAAAATTTAACAATTTCCATAAGCTACTTATTGTTATCAAATGAAAAGATTTTACTGACAAATCAATTTGAAATCTATTTTTAATATACATACATTATAGTCATAAGGAGTTAGTTAAAGGAATGTAGCTACACACCTACAATATAAATCACTTAACGAAACAAAACAACTGATATTCTAAAATTATTGTGATGGATTTGTGTTAGTAGATATTTACTGTTTATCATAAATTCTAAATGTATTTAATAAATTGGATACTGGAGTAAATCATATAGTATAATATTAAATATTATGGTACTTACAAATAGCTGCAGTTAGGTTGAAAACAAACTAGATCGAACTAGTTGATACTAGATTTATAGACGGTAAACTTCAATAATAACTATTCAAAAAACACGAAATGCCTTTGAATTATGAATTTCACAAATGAACGTAACTAACTTAAACACGGGACTGTAATGTTCAATGTTTTCGCATATGTAGCGTCGTACAATATGTACTTAGAAAATACATATAAATTATTATAAGTAAAAGGATTTAATCCGTGTAAGTTACTATGAAAAATTATGAGTAGATGTGCTTTATTCACACGTAGTGAGCAGTACTCGCTAGATTGAATGATGTTAGATGTAACTCGTA
This sequence comes from Apyrrothrix (Melanopyge) sp. n. Burns01, assembly GCA_018237605.1. NCBI lineage: Eukaryota > Metazoa > Arthropoda > Insecta > Lepidoptera > Hesperiidae > Apyrrothrix > Apyrrothrix (Melanopyge) sp. n. Burns01. The sequence continues at coordinate 6,190 of DVPD01000372.1, forward strand.
ATAAAATTCTATTGTTAAAGCAACATCTGCTCAAAACACGATTGAGAAACAGATATGTTGAAACAACGAATTCATAAGTGAATTCGGTATTGTTATTGAAGTTTACCACTTGGGAACTTTTATGTACATTTCAAATAATAAAGAGAAAGTGTTGAGCCTTGTTCTTACCACAATTTTTTAATTGAATGGAATGTGGTATTCTCATCTAGTTTGATGACATGCATTTTTTTCTAATAAAAATACGACTACAGTTATTGTATTGTTTCACACAGTAGACACAAAGGTATGATAACATACTTTGATAGCGATTATTTTAATTCATTAAACATATTTGTTCTCAAAGCAGTATTAGAAATGATCTCGTATGAATGTGCAGTATTATAATCGCTATCAAAGTTGTGAGGAAATAACACAACTATCTGTCAGTGCAATACATATATGTATAAATGAATTATGTTGTACTTAAATGAAAAATTTTTTTTTTATTGAAATGAAAAATAATTAGTCAAATTTTCTCAATATTTTATCGTGGCACGTATTTTTATTGGTAAAAAGATATGAAAATATTATTTTGAATGGTGCTCAAATTAAAATATGTGTATCTGGATATAATACATATATGTACAAAGCATCGCTTGCTAGTCTGTCACTATGCCTTACACGTCTGGACTGTAGCCGTTACGTTAATGTTGAAGTTAATTTTATAGAAATGTCAGTCATATAATTATTTAATTGAAATGTATGATAAACCTTATCTTATAAAATAAAAAAAATAATTATGAACATTAATGTGGTGTTTCATTTTTTTCATACTTTCTTATAAATTTAAATAAGTATGTGCCAAAAAGTGGTTTTTCATGTATAATTATTCCATTGGCCATAAGTATTAAAATTAAATAACCTTTAATGTTAATACTTTCACAATAAATAGCTCCAGAAATTGTCTCATAGCTAAATACCTAAATAACTGACCAATAATCAAAGGAATCTCCCAATTTTAAAACCTAGATATTTAGGAAGACTAGATGCCACATCTCTTGCGTACATCGAACTTGTACTAACTGGATGTACCTAGTAGTGCAAACTTTTACGATCGTTAAATAAGATAACCTCAGGAATAACTTAAAAGACACAGCGCGGAACACCTAAAACATAACAGTAGATACATCATAAGCTTTTAACAATAATAATTTAACAAACAGGGTTTGGTGAGGCAACATCTTGAAGTTAATAATGCTATGTCGAGCAGAAAGCACGGAATAGCAAATATCTCTATCTTTACAAAGTTGTGTTACTTGAAATCTCGTTAAAGCTTCGCAGTTGGTTAATATGAAATGTCGTAATAACTTACGTGAGTGATCTTCAACAGTGTTACACTGGGGTACAATATGCGTGCAATAGTTTGCCGCACGACCAGTCGCTGGATCCGAGTGGCGCGGCGCCCCCCGTCAAACGCCATCCATCCACGACGCATGGAAATTCGTGCGCGATTAAACGATTTACAATTCTATCACTGAAAAAATCAAGCATCACTATTTTTTTTAACGAGATTGGGCTTTTTTTATAACTAACAGCCATAACGGTCGGCCGTTTAAAATCTTATCAAAATAAGTGTTTATCTGTCGTACATTTTTAATTTCTTCATAGATTTTCATATAATTTGCTATCTATACTGATATTTATAACACTGATATATTAATAAACAAGTACTTCAATTAGTATGTATTGTTCAAGGCGTTCATTAAAAAGAATTCGCTGTAAACTGTAAAACAAATGACATGAATCTATTTTATGAATTGCATGCATTGTTATTACTGTTTCGAATGTGTATTTTATTGCCATTTTATAACATAATGTTTATAAAATCTTAAATGCCTACGCTGGATTGTATAATTTAATTTCTATATATTATCTTGATTATATTATTTGTCATAAAAATATCGACGAGCTGCTGACAACAGAAATTATTTAAAATTTGTGGTAAAATTTTATTGACACTATTATACACTGAGACAAACCGCTATAACTATATCAAAAACGATTTAAACTGTCTTGTTGGTTGAGTGCTTGCCAGCACGACTGCTGTTCGTAAGGTCCTGGGTTAGAATATAATGCTCAGTGTGTAGTTATAGTCTCACGCCCTATTCCACGATAGGACGGAGATGCAGTTAGTGAATCGTGGGAGTGTTCTACATTCTTCTGCCTACCTCTTCGGAGATTACAGGCGTGAAAGAGGTTTACGCTTAAAAATATAATTTCTTAAAATTCAATAGCTGTTTTGTAAGCCCAAATGTTGTTATAAATTTCCTAAAAAGATACGCTTCTAGGTAGTGTATCTTGAAGATACGAATATTTCCCCGACAGTGGAAATCAACATATAAATGATAGTATGAAAACCGTTACAACAGTACAACGAAGTTTTAATAATAATAACAAACCCAGAAAAGAAGACATTCCGTTACAGTTGGCAACGAAGTAAAAGGCAATTAATTATTATTTAATCTATGGGCCGCGGCATATGGTCGAGCGTTACGGTCAGCGGCGTGCACCTCGCGGGACATGCTCGGCTGAGCCGCGAGCGCTCCGAATTCAAATCAGCACAACCGTCTTCGAGTTTTCTACCGCACTTGTAGGGTCTTTAGCCTCTGTGTTTATATTCACTGTGCAATATTCAAACAAATTCTCCTTGCTATGTTGAATTTTTCACGCGAATAAACTTTTATTATTGTTCTCTGTATGATGACCTACATCGATAGCAGTTTAAAATATCAATTCAATACACGAACGCACTAAGGTTTGGTTACAAAACCCATAACGAATTTGGTACATATGAACGTATTTCATTAATTCCTACGGCAACTGTCCTGTTAGTCAAGTGACTAGCGACAGCGCTATGTGGGAGCTCGTGGGTTTGATTTTCACCCAGGTTGTCTGATTGTGTGATGTGCACAAACGTATTATATCTAAAACTTAACATCACGCCTGTAATCCCCGAAGAAATAGGCAAAAGAGTGTAGTACCAAACCGCTACTAGAAATTTCCGCTTAAAAATGTAAGTTGGAAAAATCCAACAGTACTCGACCGGGATTTGAACTCAGGACCTGTCGATCGGCAGTCGCACTTCCAACAACTCGAACAATGAGGCAGTGTAGGCTTGTACTGTCTAGGAGTAAAATTATTTATATGAGTTTCTATTCGGAAAATTATTCATGTATATAATTTATCATCTATTGATTACCATAGCACAGGTTCTCCGTAATTTGGATTCAGGTGGTCTTGTGTCAGTTATCCCGTCATATACATATGTATGTTTTGTTAGTTTTTCGATGTTCTACTAAAACTGCATTACGATATGTCCAATACTGCCGTTATGCTAAATTAGCAGTGCCATAAGCAAGTAAAAGCTAAAGCACAACACAAATTTAGTCCCGCAGAATAACATTGCACTCTACGTCACTCTTGTGTAGATCTTCGATCTTTCTTATGTAGATATTTGTGATCAGATACAGTATGAAAGGTCCCATAACTCGCCAGTGACTTGCTTGTTTGTTATTTCTTAAACACAAAAACTGCATTGCGTTCGTTTTAAACGCTTACAAATAAACACTGAGAATGCATCGAATAAAAGTTTTGCGGTTAATTCCACCAACTGTAACAACAGGTCAGTTGAAAAACAAACGTAAGATTATTTTGTTTTTCGTGAAAAAGATTTCATATATTTGTGAAAATCGCTGCAGTTTTATAAAAATGAATACAGTTTCATCTTCATCATGTTTTGTAAATTAAATAGGACACATCTTCAAGAATCTTCCGTATTAACCATCAACCTACCTCCATCAACATCAATCATGGTTATGAAACGACTTCATAGCATTTCCTGTGTGTTACAGCCTATACGCTAGAGGAAGACATGTATCGTTTGCAACAAAACTAATCATTAAAAGTTCAATTAAAAGCGAATCACGATCACACTACGTAATACGGGGATGTTGGGCTACAGACACGCGAGCGTGTCTACGTGCCACCTGAGTTCTACGCGGGCAGTGCGACAGTCGCAATCAGTCTGTCTGCCGCGCCACCGCGTGCATACTGTATCGGACCTACCGGAAAACGGAAGTGCAGTGAGTGATTCTACATGTAATAATACCATAATTCGGTTCAAATTACCATTTTGTAGGACGGTGTTTTATGATCAAGGACATTGGAGTTGTGAGTAAACATTTCTCTAAAATAAATTTATGTTGGAAAATGTTATTTTTAAGTGTATTGTTTAACTATAAAACTGAATATGATAATTTTTAAATGAGATGCCTAGTGACGTAATTGAATTATTATTAGAAAAAAATAATAATTACCTGGCTTTACTAAATATGAAATTATTAAAAAAATATTAAAATTAACATTATGATTGGGGCACAAACTATAGACGTATGTTATAAACGTATCATCTATAATTTTTAAAATAACCCATAACATAATTTATAATGTTTTAAGAAAGTTAATAGGTTTGTAATGAATTTAATTTACGTTTTTTAATAACGTTCGGAGTAAACATGCTTTTGATCACTCAACTCAGATTATACATCAAATAATAAATATGTTTAATTTATTATCGTAATTTAATGCCCATATAACAGACAGTAATAAAATCGAACACAATGCTTATTAATTTTAAACGTACCTACAGTGTTTAACTTAACAAACATAAATTCAAAGTTAGACACATAAATATACAATGTTCGATATGCTACTTTTAGAGAACCCATATAAATTAGGTAAATATTTTTTTCTACAGTAAAACCACTTACCTAAATGAACGATCCTGATAGACGATCTCGATTTCCCCTGCATATATATTAAAACGTTCTACAAGTATCTTAAAAGAATATGTTAAATTATGTGAGAGAAAGTATGCACCTAAAGTAAACATTAAATAAAATAGTAGATCGCCAGCCGCTCTATTTTGCATGTATTAATTCGAATACTCATGTAATTTAGAAGATTTTGCAACAATACGATAATTTTATGAAATTTCATGTATCAATGATTGATCTCAAAAGCCAGTGATTGGCGACTTTCACTGTTACTTTTCTAAGAGAAGTACTAGGTAGTCTTCTGTCCAAGATTCACCTGTTGCAGAACTACTAGTGTATTTATTTCTGCCGCTGGACAGCAGTGCCTCAGTTATTTCTTGGTCAGAATTAAAATTGGTGACTAGATAATATCGAGCTTGCGCTTCCAAGTTATATATTTGTAGATCTCTTTTCTTTTTTTATCTCGATTTATAGAACAAGCTCTCGGCCATATAACATTTAAGGACGTAATAAAATTAAAACAAAAATTTAACCTCATTGGTCGAGTGGTTGCAAACCTCACTGCTCATCGAGAGGTTCTGGGTTCAAAGCCCGGGTCGAGAAACTATTGGATTTTTCTAACTTAGATTTTCTAGTATACATTTCTAGTAGGGGCTCGGAGTTTGGAATTTAATTTTAGTGATGAACGTGGAAGAACGGCACGGCACGGCAGGTCTGTAAGGGTAGAGATATTTGACACTCCGTGC
>DVPD01000373.1:0-11747 GCA_018237605.1 Apyrrothrix (Melanopyge) sp. n. Burns01
GTCATTCTATCTTTAAAAAATCCACCAAAAACGTACGTGCTGTGTTTCTGCTATATATCGTAGAATATAATACAAATAACACTAAGTCTTACGCGAAAATCAGTGACAGACCTTCTTTAATAAGTTGACGGATCTCAGCCGTAATCAATTTGCGTAGCCACCTTTACCATACTAACCGTACTAGTATCATAATACTCAATAAGCGCCCCTAATTGTACGAACTCGAAACTGAAAACGTGTAATTATATTGACCGCATTGTTTCTATTTATATCTGTTGTTATTTTATTTATAGGTTAGCTATAATAGATTGCTTTGTTAGTGTACAATCAATTTTACACAAACAATCGTCTAGTTCAATATGTAGCACCATATGCGATTGATCATCCTTTAGTTTATTGCTGGTAGCTTAGTTTTAAAAAGTAATTTTCTGTAACGTACATAGAACGGTCTTCTAGTTACCTTATAATAACACATTATAGAACATACAGAAAACCTGGTCACAGGACCTTTAAGGTAGATTAAAATACTCCACAGACAGGTTCGCCAATAATTAAATCACTTCCATCGAACAATATTGACACAAGCCGGTAATATCTAAATGCCCCAATTAAATTACGGTGAAGGACCCGTAATGTAAGGAAAATGTTAATGATCTGCCGTATAACAAGTTTTATGGTGATATCTCTATATTTATTCAACTAGTTGGACGACCGACTTTGACTCGGATAATATTAAAGTTAAATGGTTTTCGTTTTCTAAGCATATCAAAGTGTAACCGTATGTTAATAACACATATACAAGTACTACAAATTACAGGTGCTCAAATCCGTACTAGGTTTTAGGTACTCAAATCTGTACTTTTAGATGCTCAAATCTGTACTTATAACAAAAGAATAACAAAAGAAAAGTATTGTAAAACAGCCGTTCTTTTTTATGCATAATTGGTTCTAAGTTGTTTATGTACTTACTTAAGGGTGAAATTTTCAAAAACGATCAAACACATCAATTTCTTGTTTTTGGAAAAGCTGAATATAATATGTCACGTGTGTAGCTTCAAAACCGACGAAATTTTATAAAAGCTTTCAAGCCCTATTAAACCCCTTAGGGATGGAACGTAACCTAACATCACGTCTGTGATCCCCGAAGAGGTAGGCAGAGGAGTATAGTACACTCCCATGTTTCAACAGTTACGTTTAGGTTCCATTATGGAATCGGTGGTGAGTCTATTACCATACACTGGCCACAAATCCAAACTCCGAGCCACTACTAGAAAATCTAAGTTAGAAAAAATCTAATAGTACTCGACCCTGGATTTGAACCCAGGACCTATCGATTGGCAGTTGCGCTTGCAACCAACACGATCAACGAGGCAGTCGAGGAATTAAATTATGACCTGTACAAGGTAATGGCCTTTCAGTAAACATAAAGTAATCTGTATACACAGAGTAATGCTAAACAAACTTTCAGTTATTAAAACAACAACGTCTTCAAATTAGGTTAGGTCTGATATTCTACCTGACTTCTGAGTCTTACATGTCGTGTGAAACTGTACCAACATTTTTGGGTATTACAAACATGTTTACACTTTTCATATGCAGTATATTCAATGGAAATGTTTCAGTTGCGGAATAAAATTTCATGATGCTTTGGAGGTATATTTACAAGTTATTCGAGTAGCAGCACACATGAGCCTAAGTCTGTGTTATTTCGGTGATAGTGTCAAAACGCCACTGCTCTAAAAATGTCTGCACAGAAAAGCGAGCGTCGGGGGGCTCCGGACACCGGCCGCGGGGGCGGGCGGCGCCCACGCACTGCCCGCCACGCCTTGCCGCCCGCCTCGTGCCAGTCAGCAACTGTGGCTCGTGTTGGCTGAACCATCTTGTAGGGCCATCTTCTTTTTCTTGCCGTAGGTGAGTTTTCGTGACGTTTAATAGAGAATTACTAACTTATATTACGAAAATCAACGCCGTATACGAATGTTTAGTGCGATAATCGTTAAGTGAAGTGATATATCAACGTCGGGTGTAATGGAACACTGTAATGCATCGCCACGCTCGGGTGTGTGTGAAACTTCAAGTTCGTAAATTTAAGCCGTTCGGCTGAAGTCCCCGACAGCAACTAACAACGGGCTTTCATCCTTCGTTACGTACTATTGTATTTGCTGAATTGACATAGACCTAGTGAAGGTTGAAATATTTTGAATTTACTTAACTGTAACACGCCCTTCAATTTTATGAAGACATAATATGTAAATCTGACCAGATAAAAAGGTGACTGGAGAATACATAATCAATAAATAAGTTTTAGTTTGTGTAATTTACATGCATCGCCGAAGACGTAACGCTCCTAACTATTAAACACATTCGTTGCAATAATGTTGAGCCCGTATAATTATTACATCTGGAAAATAGTTGATTCCATTTCTTGAAAATTACTGTAGATTTTTTACATAATATCATCACTGTCGGGGTATGCGGTGGAATTATATTAACTAATTATGTCTTAAGTATTTATCGTTTTCCGTGCATTTTTTTACATTTTCGCGTGTTCATGACTGCACATTGTGTTCGTGTTACATTATGTGTGAAGTCCGTGTAATCGAAGTCTCTACGCAGTCACGACCAAATTAGGCGGCGCTCGCGCCCGCGCACCTATTTCAGGCGCCTTGCGCTACTCCCCGCGCTCGCGTGAGCTTACTGCGGAACTGAATGTGTGTTGGGTATTTCCATTTTGGAAATATTATTAATTTTTATAAAACATGTCCATGCTGTAAGTGCACTTGACTCATTGACTTCCAGAGTGCACCGCGCTGACCTCGAACGTGTATGCAGCTAAGTTTAAAGTTAATTCGCGTAAAATGAAATAACAGCTATTTAAATATTACTTACGAAATTTATGGAAACTATTCTGGAAATAAGAGATATAAGAGTATCAAATGTCAGATAGTTACACGTACCCATTTGGCATTCATCCAACTCGTTTCGAATAACTCTCGAATGACGGCCAAATAAGTAATTTTTATGATTCTGATTATATGTATGTGTATAAGTATTTACGTAATTATCTTACTATTTCTATCACGTAAAATAAAAAAAACAATCAATATTAAGTCATATGTTAGCTTTAAGTCACTACAATTAAAAAATTCTATAATAATTTAGAAACAACACTTCGATCAGAAGTCGATTAGTTACTTATTTTCCAATATCGTGACACAAAGACTTTTTGTATTTAGTGACCTGAAGCTCACCCAAGTATTTACTTGTTTCAGGACATCTAAAAGAAAACATACACAATGGCGGATGATGAAGTAAGGTATGATAATGTGCAATAAGCATCTATTTTTTCAAACAATCTATTGCTCCCGAACTAGTACACATCTCGTTTTTGAGTTTTTAGTGACATCGATAAATTAAACTGTACTTTTTTGTTAATTACATTTACATATTGAAATTGTTGAATGTACTGTTTAGTACAAGTGTGCGGAATTTTAATTTTATTCAAATAAAGACATGACCTCATCACAATTTAAGACTGCAAGATCAATAATGTCATGGTTACATTGTTATTTGAGCATATTTTTACATTATTCTTTATTCATGTTCAACGTTCATAAGTTAGTAAATTCTTCTAAAAATGTTAAAATGATATATGTAACACATGTTTCTGTTTTATTTCACTTCTATTGCAACGTTCCGGTTCGGGCGTTTCCTGTCTCGGGTTCGGAATACGTCACGCTGCTCGCCGCGCTACAGTATTGAGTACCATGTCTCCTCGAGACTGAGGTAACTATTCCTATATTCCGCTAACATACAAAGCTGCCGGACATCGCCACACGTTACATAATTGATAAATATTTTTTGATGAATATAATACATGTCTCAAATATATATTAAAGTTTGAAAGGACTTCGTTATATTATATCACATATGAAGTCTATTTTAACTACATTGTATATTTGAAAAAATAAACACTCTATAACAACATCGACCTCCACGTTTTATTCCTTGATTTACACAGTTTTTTGTTACAGCCTTTTTAGATATTAAAATATTGTAAGTCATTATTTGTTAATGTGTCAGGCTTATTATTTGACATTTAATTTAACTATGTACCACTAACTTGACTATTGTTAATTGTCACATGAAATTATAGAGTATAAGTGTCTCACAATAAAACTAATTTTATACAATAATGTACTGAAAGCCAAAACATTGATGAAACGCTAGCACAATAAAGTATTTACACGCCACATAATAATATTTAACTTTATACAAGCATATTGAGCTTAATAATATAATGTGTTTAATCAACAATGCAATGAATGTTAATATATGTTTTCTGGAAAACCCTATTTACACAGCACATACGAGTAACTAACCGTACTTGATATAAATGTTCTGGAATTAACTCTGTTTTTATTTCTTTTACAGAAAAAACGTCTCGAGGAGGTAACGTACCATAGGCAGGACGTCACAAAGCAATCATCCATTAGTATAATATTTCATGTCACTCCCTTTACATATACTCGTCTGTTTACATTACCACTTTTATAATAACTAAGTTATTCATTCGTTAGTACGTCAAGATTATACGAAAATGTATAGTTATTGACTATAGTTTTGTCATTTAACATTTATGGAAATGATAACACTATTTATAACTCTGATAGATGTTATTACCCCATTTATAAGCAAAATGTACACCAAAACCTACGCACTTGTATAAATATATTGTATCACATATTAATGAAGCCTGAATGGAACCCGGTAGCCTCTGCATGACAAATCGACATGGTCAGCATTGTGCTAAATGCGTCATTATTCGGTCGCAACTAGTTACATTGTCCTTGTTTCATCTGTACATTCTCATACAATAGAAAAGCGTGAAGGGTTTACGTACATGTATGTCGGAAAGTGTACGAAAGTACCAGGCACACTATTACCATGTGGTGGGTGTCTCCAGGCGAAGAAGGCCAAGCAGGCCGAGATCGACCGCAAGCGCGCGGAGGTGCGCAAGCGCATGGAGGAGGCCTCCAAGGCCAAGAAGGCGAAGAAGGGTTTCATGACACCTGAGAGAAAGAAGAAGCTTAGGGTGAGTATCAGCTTACTGTAAATTAAGTAACTAGTAACTGTATAATAAGATAGAACATAAAACAATCTAACGATGAATTTTTATTTTTGAATTTAAAACTGCTTATCAAGGAAAAAATCAATTGAAAGAATATTCTTTTTAGAACTTGTGTAGTTTATAAGTAAGTCGGTTTCTTGTTTACCATTCGTACACTATTTTTGACTTGCAAGACTGATTAGTACATAAAACGAATTAAAAAGAGTATATGCTAGAGTTGTTTTCATTCTTCTCAATGTAAATGCCGGATTAGACCGCGTTAACCGCACCTCCTGGTAACAGTTGCTCCTGCGTAAAAAAGCAGCTGAGGAACTGAAGAAGGAGCAGGAACGCAAAGCTGCCGAGAGGAGGCGTATTATTGAAGAAAGGTGCGGTAAACCCAAAAACATCGAGGATGCAAACGAAGGTAAATATCGACCTAGCAACATCGATTGATCTATGGACATAAAATATACCTTATAAAATCCAATAATGCAGAACTACATTACAACCACTCTTATTGCCATTTTAGATTTAAACGTTAATAGGAATAATCATGTCAAAAACACACTACACAGCAACCATCAGTGTATAACCCGTGACTGCGTCACTTGTTACCCATATAAATTGTGTGTCGCATTGTAGATACAGTTACAAGGGTTATCAAAGAATACTACAACCGCATCGGTGAACTTGAGGACCAAAAGTTCGATCTGGAATACATCGTTAAACGGAAAGACATGGAGGTAGCGAACCGTGCCGACATCGGACGCTCACTTTTGACGAACTTACAAGACTTACAATCTTCTCCTTAATATTCTTAACGTTGTGACGAAATGCCGTGTTGTATCTCCTTCGTCTGTTTAACAACGGATTGAAAAATCCGCTGCTGCAGCGGGCCACACACTTTCTCGGTGGTCCCGTATGTCTTCTAACGCGTTTCTTACTTTTTCTAAGCTCCAGCTAAATTCGTTGTATTTTCGTGCGAAAACTGACTTACTTTCTTCTGATAAATGTTACTATTAAATTTCTCTCTGAGCCTCACTCTTTCGCTTACTGTCTATTTATGTGCGATTGCCGTTGTGGGCTGCTAGGGGAAATGCTACGTGTATGATAGATCGCGGAAGTAACTAATGGTTGATGTTGTAGCGGCTCTCACGAGCATCATTACCGGTTACCATCAGCGTATCGGGAAGCTCGAAGAGGAGAAGTACGATCACGAGATGGAAGTCGCGCGCAGAGAGCTTGAGGTCTGATCTGGTTTGGGCGCTAAGCAATATATAATAAAACGCTCTTCGTTTGAGTAGCTCATGCAGATATTGTGACTAGTATACGATAATGACTTGTTTTCGCCGACGACTCATAATTTATCATATAGCGGAGCTGAACATAAAATATACCTATATACCCTAACTAATGTGGATAACACGATAAATATTTTTGAAGCGCTAAAATAACAAGGTCCCGTCGATCCAACACTGGAGCTGTAATAGTTTGACTACTGTAGACATTTTCACCGAATTTAAGTTTAACAAAAACATTATAATTATATTTCAGTATTAGACCATGAATCCCACCTAAATATTATCATATGTAGCTTCGCTTACGCTTCAATATCCATGAATAAGGAGTCCATGCCTCGTACCCACACTACCTACATACCACGTGAGGCGAGCAGCGCTGCGCCGATGTTATACAATAAAATAAATGATTATGTTTTTCTTTAGCCGAACTGCAGACGATATGTCAAATGTACTGGCACAGAATATACAACCTTGAGGGAGATAAATATGAACTAGAACGAGCTATCGAAATTAGGAAAATGGAGGTAAACTGCATATTAGGATTGGGAATGCATATGACGTGATATGATTGATATTGATTTAGTTGTTACGACATGACATGATAGTTGTACGGCTCACCGCACACATGCACACGTCGCTCCCATCGACAGACGAAGGCCACTCTCACACAGATGCCCATTCTCATTCTGCCGGCTAAATAATCTGTCTTTCCTTTTTCTATAGCAATGCTCAAGAGAATAATACAGGAGTATTATGACCGCATGTATGTGTGTGAGGGCCAGAAGTGGGATTTGGAACATGAAGTCAGGAAAAGAGATTATGAGGTATTGACCAATACTTTATAACCATTGTGAATATCACAATCATCGAATATGTAACAAACGAGCGCGTGTGACAATTCGTTTTACACTTGATAATGCTTTGTTAAGTTTTCCGTTGTTTGTTGTTGGATTGTAAATAACGGTGAAGGCGCGGTTTAGTGGTATACTCGTAGAACGGGTGTGTGCGTGAAGTAGAGGGTTGTCGCGCGGACTCGGCCCAGCCACGGTGAGCGCGCGGTGCAAAATCGATCTCCGCCGCGAAGGCCGGCGGCGTCATCGACATGGAGCTTACACGATTAACTACACTAACGATTGTAATTGTAACGGCCATCGGCGTAACTGTAACACTGCATTCACCACTGACGCGGCGCGACGTCGCGGCCGCTCTGCATGACCGCGTAACATTCATTCAGTCATCTCGTCTCTCATCTCCTCCATGTCATGTTATCTCGTACTGTCAGTCTATCATACTTCATGTTGGTTTCTACGAGCCGCCGTACAGCATTCGTCGGTTGACTAGCAACAGCTTATTTAACATTTAGAGCTTTTTATTATCGCATGATTATCAATGTAACAAAATGATGCTTTAATATCCCTATTAATGTATCCCTGACAGTATGGCACTTTAATCTATGAGAATGATAAGAGCAATAGCATTAATCGAGTACCACCGACCGTCTCTGCCTATACCCGTGTGTCGCTTCATGTGTGGTGGCGAGCTTTAGTGGGCTTACTGAATTTTCTCTTTTTACGATAACCACTAGATTTATTGTAAAAGTAAAATTGGAACGATGGACTGGTTCCTTTATTGGCACACGCAAGTGCATAGTGTAAGAAACTTCTTGTTCCAAATCTCCAACATTCATGTATGTGCCGTTATACAGCGCGCGAATTGTTTGCGTGTTCGGTTGCTGAAATATATCCTTTACCTTTTTGCGACACCCATATGTTACTTAGTTGGACACCGAGTGTTAAATTGAAAGTGCCATGCTCTGATCGATGTTGCCCGCTCCTCCCCCCGACGAGTGCGAGACGGCGGTGTGCTCGCTGCGCCGCTTGCCGTCTGTTGCCGCTGGACAGACGTCGAGCGCTGTACAATATACTATGCTCACTTGCGAGTCCATGACACTACACGCCATATACATGATTTCACATGACATTATTAGATCGATCGATTTTGCACCGTCACCTTATGTACACACTTGGCTACGTACTACTACTTGTACTTCAACATGAATTGTATATCGATATACACATAATTTATGTTAGAATTACGTATGAAACATTTGAGAGCAAATTGCACATCGATAAAGCCCTCAATATGTTACAACTTCGATAACTGGTCTGTAGCTGGGATACATTCGCGTTGCTCAAACGGTTTGAGATCAGCTGCAATACCTTGTATTCACTTGTATTATGTATGTATATTTTAAGTTATGCCATTGACTATAAATTTAGGTGTAGTTCCAGCTGCGTTCAAACGTCGGATTGAGCACCGCTCGTGTTCTCGAACAAGGTTGGTCGTGTTGCGGAGAAATAAAGCGAATTGAAAATAGCCACGACGAATCATATAAAAATGTTATTGACGCGGTTTTATTGGTCAAATCCTCCACTTCGCTTGCATCCGTCACTAGCGTTCAACAGCAAACACGCCGAATATTGTGTACCAGCGCGTCGAAGAGGTATAATATTGGTGGCGATAGGCGTTAGTTGTTGCACATGTACAATATCCAGCACCTAATTTACTTGTAAGTCCGAAGAACATAGGAGCTGCAAGCGACCAGCTACCGAAGATGACATTAAACTGTTGCACGAAATTAGAGAGAGATTAGGATAATTGTGGTTGAAAAACGTAGGGTTGTACATTGAATATCGTAGGCTAAGAGCACAGACCGTAGGAACCTAGAGCAATACGTTCAGACTTGGGAATTTGACGCACATCTTTCAGTATGTATATACTTACTCACAGACAACAGTAGTGGAAACTGATCAACAGCTCGCAAATAACACTGCCTAATCGACGCTCAACTTTCTCTTCCTTGTACTGTGCTTTTGTCGTATTAATCACTTTTTTCAATTTGGTTACACTGTTATAACAACTGCATCAATTTAGCTTATTTTACGCTTTCTTTTTCAGGTCTTGAGAGCTTAAATATTTATTTTATTTCCTTTTTTGTGATTTGCATGAGGTTTCTTGAAATTCTTTTTAATTATGATTAAATACATTAAAAGTTTCCCAATTTCTGCTAAAGTTTCTTTCTTGTAGTAATAATATATTTTAATTTCATAACAGTGAATCGATTGTAATACGCTAATAATATTAGTTTATATCAATAAATTTTTAATTTCATTCTGTACTATACATCGTTTTCATTATAGCAATTATAAATATTCTTTACTTTTTACTGTTTTCTCAGATAACCTATATGTAAAACTTTCGACGAATAACGTTAATGCCCAACGAATTACACAATTTCAATACATCATATTGATACATATTTTAAAATGATTTAACAGATCGCTGACCTGAACTCACAAGTCAATGACCTCAGAGGCAAATTGTAAGTACAATTACGTATTTAAATGGTAATTAATTATTTTTCTATCAATGCCACTGTTCGATTCAAACTAATATTTCAGTTAGTGTTTTGATAATTCAAAAATGATGCCTTGGTAAACGTCAATTTTTAACACCTAATTTACAGAAATTATGTTCGATTATTAATCTTCCACGTCTTGATTTATGTTACAAATGTGTGTATACTATTTGTAATAAATGTGCCACGGTTGGATTTGTGACAAAATATCAATTGTTTGTCCGTCGGCATTCCGGCACGTGGCCAAACATTGGCTTTTAATTTTGCCTAATGTTGGGAAAGTAGCTGGATTCCTGCCAGAGTACTAACAGCTACATGTCTATTCTGAGCAACTGGCATTAAAACACTGTGTCATATATATTTCTAGTGGAGTTACATTTAATAGTAAGCATCTTTTTGGAAAATAGTTATATGTGCTATTCCAATAATTACAAGTACAACCTTCTTAGTCGGGAATTTATTAAATTTGGATTCAAGTCGAGATCTTGGCCTTTTTATACAACGGGGTTTTAGTCATTTCTATAAGTATGACATAGTTCATTTAATGTTGCATTTATATACGAAAAAAGATTATCCTCATAATTATGGAAGTATTGTAGTATACTTCATCACGATGCTGGGGTGGGAATTAGTAGAGCTCAGTGGTCTTCTCGTGTGTCAGAAGTTTAAATGTTCCCTTAGGCTTTGACAAGGTGTAACAACGGTTATCTAGTCTTCCTTAACAAAACTGTATTTAATGTATAATATTAAAATGATCCCAGCGTCAAACCTACACTGAAGAAGGTGTCCAAATACGAGAACAAATTCGCCAAGCTCCAGAAGAAGGCGGCAGAGTTCAACTTCCGTAACCAGTTGAAGGTTGTCAAAAAGAAGGAATTCACCCTTGAAGAGGAAGACAAAGAGGTAAATACACAATTCAAAATCCAGTTTAATATCTTTATCCCTAATTTTTTTTTCTATTTCACTCTCAGCAGCACAGGAGTAATCCAAGAAACGAATTTAATGAATCACAATGTAACGTACTTAACGATTGGATTTCAAAATATTAAAATTATTTACAAATGCATATATAATCTTAAAATTGGTTTGTGCTTTACATTATGTCCTATTGGCTGTAATTTCTAAATTTACTAGGTCTCTGAATTAATTTATTATCTTAACATTTCCATGGTATGCCAATTTTTTTTAAATTGTTTTTAATTTTACTATTATAACCACTAAAACAAACGAAACTCGTTACTTTTCTTATTATCAAAATTAATAATGTTGTGATTCAGTCTGTTTTTATCTATATTTATTAATATATCAAACTTCAATCATTTTCTTTTAATCTATCAGCTTAGACCAATATACAAATATTACGATGAAAAATAAGATATTTATTAATAAAGATTGCATAACGATATGAAACTAGTCGTTTCATGTAAGTAATTTAGTTTTAAAGTTGTTTTACTATATGTCGGTTCTTACTCATGTTTCAACAGGCTAAGAAAGCAGAGAAAGCTGATTGGGCTATCGGGAAGAAGTAACATGTTAGACAATACATAGTTAAAGACGAAATATTCAATGTTATTATGCTGTAATAACAATATAACATAATTTTCCACATCTTTACACTTAAAGATGACTTACCTTTAATTTTCACTTATGTAACAATAAATTATATTTACTATTTATATTTTGGACGTTTGAAATTATAAAAATTATCCAAACCAGAACAAATCTAAGGTGAGAACGTTTGGATGAAGCGTTTAATAAAGCTTGACTTTGTTCGCGCGAATGTTACGTTAATAACATTTATGAATATACACTCCCGCCCATAAGAGCTTCAGCTAAGATTTTGCATTTATTTTGTTATATTTTTTATGAATTTGAAATGTATATCTACCAGCTTTTTGAGTTTTCAATTTAAATA
>DVPD01000374.1:0-11746 GCA_018237605.1 Apyrrothrix (Melanopyge) sp. n. Burns01
TGGTTATTAAGAATATGTGGGTGAATTGTAATTATTGGTGGAGAACGTCGGGTAGGAGTTTGAAGAGGCGTTTAATTTTAAGTTGGGCGTAGATAAGACGTTTGACTTTCAGGGTTAACTTTCGGGCACCACCGTCACAAGTGTACCGCTAAAGGGCGCTAAGCTTACTAAATAACCTGCAAATAACTGGATGATCAAGTGGACATACGGACATGACATACGTTATATGCAAGTTATGGGTTAATAAACGTTTAATTTTATGGCTTAACGGTGTCGAGACACGTAAATTGATCGAATAATCAAAGCGCCCCTTTGCATAGCTGGAAAGTTCTAGACTAACGCGGTAACCTGAATAAAATATCAATATACATATACAACTAATACTTCGAAAGCCATATAGTAAAATATTCATATTAAATTTATGCATATTTATCTCGTGATTCCCATTTAGCGCAGATCGACACTCGTTCAAATAAACGCATATTGAGCCGCAGTAACTGAACGATTCACTGAACGACTGAGCGATTACAGAACACCAAACTTTATAAGTTTCGTTCGAAAAATGAATGACATCCTCATAAATGTTCACGTTATTTCACTTAAATATGTATATCCTTAATACACGTGCATATTATTATTATATATGTCCCATTCCATAGTTCTCATAATATTTTTAACTTAGGTAACTAACGATAAAACTGAAAACGATTTGCCAATTAAGTCTTACTGAGGAACGGAATAACCATTGTTTGTTCCATATTTGAAATATATATTCAGTACGAGACTTTGTTCCAAATCCTCGACACTCCCTGAAAGATTAGATACGTAACTGAAATACCAGGTATACAAGTATGAAATGTGAATTCCATAACTTATATTTTCTTATTAAAAATGTTTTCAGTTTTCAATAGAATAAGATTAATTGTACTAAACAGGTATATTGGCTAGTTCATGTCACACCACGAGTTCTAATAAGTCGCCGATGTGTTGTCTAATTTTGAAAAGAGCTCCGAGTGCATCTTTGGAGAGCCGTGAATAATAATCGCTTTCCTCTTATGGAACTTCACTTAATGGAATCTCTCGGTGTTTCCTTATACCGGACTGTGTCAGCGTCGTGGCGTCGTGGTTTTCTTGAACTTTTTGTACCTAATACCTCAAACCCGACTGGCGGGATTCAATGCAATCACGGGATTCGATTTGCTTTCCCTATAGCCCGCTTATCCTCAGGTCGTTGCTACCTAGCAATATGAATAATTCGCGTAACTTAGAAAAGTCTATTTGCGTACCATCGTACAGACGATTTGAGATTACATTGGATTCTTTTATTCTAATATTCTTTTTCTATCTAGTTTGTTTTACAAATTCACTTTGATATCTAGAGATACAGAAAATAATGAAGTAACTCTGTTTTCATGTCTGTTTATTCCGATCGAAATATGATTACAAAATCGTTTTTATTGGATCCAAAAATTATTTCTTCTAAATAAACATATAAGTAATAAAGTATTTATATGTAGTACCTAATTCGGCGTTCCTATTTCTTTGCGCGCATTTAACGTGAGAACCGCAAAGGACTTTGCGATGGTAATGAAAACTATATTACTAATTTTTAATAAAAGTTCTATTGTAATTGTAATGTTGCGTACTTTGTCATTTTGTCTTAATTATAACTAACTGCTTGGAGGTCATCCATAAATTACGTCACCCATTAAGGGGAGGTTGACCAAGTGTGACATTGTGAGAAGGGATGGGTGGGGTCCTAAATCTCGTGACGTCACATTTCAAAACATAATATTTCTAGGTATTATAAAATTTATGGAAAAATATTTAACATGGATAAACTAATAATATCGGAATCGCTGTTTTAATTTAATAATTCCTAGGTGTAAAATTACAACATCGTGACGTCACGTGTGCGGGTCGCACAAATGTAAACAGTTGTGACAAGAACGGAGAGGAGTGGAGGAAGGGGGGAGTGGGATAAAAATAATGAAATTAATGTGATGTAATTTATTCATGGCCCGTTGTTGATTTTTATTTCGGGTCACGCTGTGGTATAAATAGTAGGTCGGAGAGAAATTTTACCCGCTGTATTATTTATACGGAATTACTTGCTGTTGGAAAATGCACCAAGATTTCGATATTTTATTGTTCGAATTGCTTAAATTTTAAAGTACATTATATCAAAGCGGTCAAATGAAACTGATAGATATCGTATGGAGATGCAAAGAAAATTGCAACAAATAAAACGATATTGAACGTTATTTCATGTGTTACTATAAACTTGTGTTGTGTGTGTGTGTCAAACATTACTGTTGATTAATAATATTCAAAGAAAAACAAAGAATACGGAAAAGTTTTGTTTTACACAGATATTTCCTTTAGCGAACACCCACGCGAGTTCACCATGCCAGTCGTGCTGAGTTTACCTAAAATGGAATTCGCGGATGTCGTGCTGCTACGCCAGTGTTTTCAAACTTTATAATGTCGTACATTGACTTTTCAAACTTTATAATGTCTTATACTCTCTTTTCAAACTTTATAATGTCTTATATTGGCTTTTCAAACTGTATAATGTCTTATATTGTATTTTACAACTTTATAATGTCTTAAGCCTTTATGAATAGTTTAAATGCTTTTTGTATATCATCACTATCGTTTTATCACCCCACTGTTGGACATGGATCTCTTCTCAGAGTGAAAAGGTTCTTGGGACTAAGCTTTATACACATATGCATGTACATACGTACGTAACATCACACCTGTAATCTCCGAAGAGATAGGCTGAGGAGTGTAGTACACTCCCGAGTTCCCCAGTTAACATGTACTCGTATGTACATACATGTACACACTTTATTTCACTTCAGACAATGTTCCCTCCGTGGATAAAACCATATTGTATTTGCATTTAATTCCTATTTATTCTTATAAATGTCATTGAAGGGACATCGATTCCAGTAATTAAGTTTGTAGAACTAGCGGTACAACTCACTGGCATGTCGCCGTCTGAGCTTAGACATTACAGTATTACAATGTTGTAATACTGTAAAGGAAGATATGAGCTCAGATTTATGTCAATATTTCCTCCATTTTATTATCCAAAAGCCGGTTCTACGATGAGATCATTCACTTTTTTATTTATTGCATGAAGTTAATTTAACATTTACGATAAAACATATCATTTCATGTTTTAAGGTATTTTACTCTTGTGACTTTCGTCTATTTTATACCCAGTTTATGAATATTTAGTTAAGATAGACTTATTTGACACTTGGTATTCTCTGCCTACCCCGTAACAGACTTAACGCGTCGATAAATACATATTTTTTTCCGTTTTAAACAATATTGATTGAGTATACATATTTGTTCGCGGGGTGAACGAAAACGTGAATGAATTCATTGTAACTGATTAATTCAACTAAAGAAAAACTCAAATGTACTTACACATATTAGCTGAAATAACAACATAATTTTAAATACATGTCATATTTTAATTAAACGAATATGAAGTTTAACTCAACAGAGACCTTATTACAATAATTAATTCGTTTTTTACTCTTGATTATCGATTCGAAAATGTGAATGGTGAGCGCTTTGTTCGTTTACGTGCGATTTTTTGACTATGCAATTCCTTGCATAATTTATGAAAATATTCACGCCTTCGTGTGCACGTATGTAAGTACACGTAATCGTATGGTAATTTATAACTTTCATCGATACGTCTAAACTTGGCCAGCGTGGCATTATTCTGACAGGAGAAATGTGGAACAATATAATCGTCCACGTTAAAGAAGACGATTTTGATGTTGATTATGATGATGATGATGAAAATTTATTAATCAGAATAAATTAATCGTGAGTTCCTGTGGTATTATTAAAAAATTGGGTGTTTAAGGGAAAACGCGGTTCGTGTTCAACACGGTATGGCAACCCTACGTTGACATATCACGCCGAATCCGCGGGTCGACCGCCGCGACATCTGACGACTCGCGCGGTATTTGTGACAAGGCCTACCTAACCCGTCCCTATAAACGCCGTCATGCTGGGCCTTATTTACATCTGCTATTATTTGAGTCTATTGTTCAAAATAGCTGATATATTATAGAACAGTGTATAGCATAAATCAATTAGATTTCTCGTAGACTATATATATACCGCAGTACGATGCTTTTATATGGGAAAAAGGTTTCACGATTCGACAGGCTCACTTTCCATATTTTCTTTTCTATAGAAGGATTATCATGATATAACAAGTAAAAACATGGGAGTACTCCACTCCTCTACCTTTCAAAGTGATACAGATGTTATGTATGATATTTGGTTCACAATTTCACATATGTCAACATTTAAATTGTGGATATCAAGGCGATGTAGTATTATCCGAACCGAGTGTTTACCCAATTGTTTTCCTTAGAGACAAGTAGGAATGAGTCGTTTGAGAGAATTTGTGTTATTACGGTATTACGAAATAGAAACGCGAAGATGCGCTTGCGCCTTGAGGCAGCCGAGACGAGGTGGAGGCAGTTGCGCCATGCCTTCAAACACGTTAAATGTCAGTCCGTTTGTTTTGCTCCTCCGCTATGTAGGTAAAGGGCAGATTGTATCGACCTGGTCTTACATGTGTACATATATACATGTAAATTACGTAATTGAAAATGCGACAAGCGGTATTTTTATGTACTAACATGTGTATACTTATATGTGAGGCAATAGCCGAATCCTCTATTCCTTACGATGTGTAACATAACTGTTGAAACGTGAGAACATTAGTACATATGTATGCGGTATCTATATTCTATATTTATACTCCTTGGTCAAGTGGTTGCGAGCGCGACTGCCGATCGAGAGGTTCATGGTTCCAATCCCGGGTCGGGTATAATTGGATATTGCTAACTAAAATTTCTAGTTACATTTTAGTAGTGGCTCGGAGTCTAGATTTGTCTACGGTGTATGGTAATAAGCTCACTATCTATTCCATGATGGGACGTAAATGTAAGTGGTGAAACGTAAGAGTGTACTACACTCTTCTGCCTACCCCTTCGGGGATTACAGGCGTGAAATTACGTTGATATTACCTGTATATTATATTTACAATATATTGTACATTACATTCTAGGAAATCATTTACTTACTTATTATATTAATCAGTCGTGTACTTCTCACGTATCACGTGTTTACACATAACACTTTAATTAAAAAATTCTTAATACTCAATTAAAAACACTACTTCAGTTATATAATCGCTAACAAAAAAGTTTTTTGAAACTCTTTAATACCTAATAATTAAAATAATTATAATTAATTTATAAAAATGCTACAATCCTGCGTGGAAAGTAGAAATGTATAATTGCATAACATGTCTACTCTTAATATCTAGCAGTTTATTTATTTAGGAAATTCAAAATTTTTATTACTTTATTATATCATCACGCTTGGTCTCTTACGGATTACTCAGAACGCATCGAACACCAAATATCTTCATACCTGTATCTTTCTAAATATATTCATTTAAATAATTTCGAAATACATAATACCTAAAAACAATGATTACCTCACTATGAAGCTTGCAATCGTTCGTGTGAACGACGCCTTTTCTAGGCCATTGGTCGTATCGGAGATATATATTACATCTACGCACCTCTTACGTTAGAACGACAATAGTGATTTAGCATTTAGTATGCAGTAGATTACTTTTAGAACCTACACAGTAGGTTACTTTTAGTTGCAATTTTTACTGTTCTTACGTGGTAGGTGAAACAGACGTGTATACAATATCTTTATCTAATGATAGGCTAAAGTCTGACCGCGATCCCGTCTGGTGGAAAGCGCAGATGGTTCCTGAAATGGACTACGCATGCCTACAGAAAGCCTATTTAGTATGCTTAGAAAAGTGCTAGGTTATAAGTCAAGGTCGTATAGAAATCTTTTTTCTAGAATAGTGTGGTTGTCATTATAAGATTCATTCTCATCAAGACAATAATGTTATGGTCTACAAAAATATAATGAAATATGACCGCGATGTGTTTTCTACATTATATATCAGTTCTAAAAGTAACACCACGTTTGTTACTCTCTAAGAGGTAGGCAGTTACATTTACGCTCGTCTATGGTATAGGGTATGAGCCTATAGCCTACTAATGGGAAATTCATATTAGAAAAATCTGATAGTACCCGAGTCGGGTGTCGAACCTGGGACTTCTTGATAGGCAGTTCTATTCGCACACCTTTTGACCACACGACCATCGCGGTAGTTACCCATCTTGATTTTACTATTAACTACTTACTGCTGCCTGCCTACACCAATAGTTGCGTAAGCGTAAGCGTTACATCACGCCTGTAATCCCCGAAGAGGCAGAGGAGTGTAGTACACTCCCACGTATCACCAATTACGTTTACGTCCCAATCAATATAGGTGGTAAGTCTATTGTCATACAACGGGCACAAATCCAGACTCTGAGACATTACTAGAAATTTTAATTTTATTAAAATCCAATAGTACTCGAGCAGTCAACAATAGTTAATAATTACATTACAGGTGGTGAAACGATTCTCAAGGTTTAGGTAAATATTTGGTATTACGCCCTTCATAATAATAATAATAGTCTAGAAAAAGACAAATCGTAAACACTCAAAATACTCAAAATAATCTGTGAATTTTATTTAGTTTCATAAATAACTCTGCATTTAAGTATTTTTAACTCGCTATAGGTTTGGTTGGCATTGACGTGCCGGGCGCTCCTTAATTATTGAAATCTACGAGACTGCTTATACAATAAATACGAGAGTGACAAAAGCGAGGTACGAGACGTTAATTAAGCTTTAGAATTAAAACTATTCCCCGTTTAAAAAATAATTTTAACTCATTCACACTGGATTTAATAAAGAAAAATCGAAAAACCAAAAACAAGTAAAATTCAACACGTAATTCACAATTTAAAAAATCTGTAACTGATCGTTTCACTTTCATTAATTATTCCTTAACACAGAATATTACACTAAAAGTACAATTACAAAAAGTACAAGTACAAAATCTCTGTAAAAGTTCTTTAAGGTTAATATAGTTTTCTTAGCGTGTATTATGTAAGCGAGCAGTTACGTTGAAACGTACGTTACTTCCTTTCCGGCAGCTTACGGACATTAAATACACATATATAGTATGTATTCAAATACGTCTACATAAAACAACCGCCTCTAACCACCGCCATTACATTTGGAGCAAAAACCATTCTATGGGCATAACAGATGTGTTTTCTCTTAACAGAAACAAAACAATAAGAGGAAATGCATACATAATAGCATACCGGCCACTGCGCTCATTCACGACGTTTCCTGTCCGTTTCTATATACATATGTACTGACATACCAAAAGACATAGAGAGGGATTTGCATATATCTGTGGCATTCAGATGGATATATCTATCACATTAAATGCAAAAAATTGCAACAATCCTCAAAATATAAATTTACTTTTTAACAACATGCGAGTAACATACGAGTAACTGGCGTTTTAAAACGCACATTTATTAACAACTACTCAATACTGACGACTTTGTTAGTGTTGTTTATGATGTTACAATATATTTTATGCACAGAGAAGAACGAGGAAAAAACGTTGAAAATAAATTAGTTAAATAATAATTAATAACTAACAATTAATTAGTTAAAAAATATTGAAAACAAAAATGTACGCTGCTAATATTAAAAACTTAATATAAAAATTAAGATATCGTAATAGTTTGTTTAAAGATAAACATAGCCTAAGAATTAAATTTGATTAAAAATTATTCAATAGTTTTTGCATGATGCCTGTACAACCACATATACTATCATTTTATTAACATAGATAAACGGTATTTAAAAATATGGATCTAAGATTGAAGACCATTAAAATATGAGTATGATAATTAATTCCAACTTCATGTCGGACATTAAACCACCTTACCTGTAAGCGTGGACGTGGACGGGGCAACCAGTGATGGGGTTGTACAACAAAAGGACGCAAGCGACCACGTCCCCTTGCACCACGGCGCTGGTGATGCTGCCATGGGGGATGAAGTGCTTGATGGTCTGCTGCTTGCCCTTGGTAGTCACATTTTGAATTATCTTCAACCCTTTGTGGGATACCTGTAGAAATAAAAACGATATAGAAATTTTGATGTAATTTTTTTAAGAAAATATATTACGAAAATATACCAGCGTTTGCCCGCAGCTTCGCTCGCGTGGAATTTAGTCTACCACATTAAGTTCCGTGACAGACAGTCGTTAGATAGGTGACGTCTAATGTTGATTTCTGCTTTTCTGTATTCTGGTGCATTGATAACTACTTGCAGCTGTTCAAGACACATATTATGTAAAAATATACATTTTATGAGTAAATATCACGACCATGACATCTATTGTCCTGTTGATTTAACACCTTAGTTTTGAAAATAAATGTGGAGAAAACTTCAGTGTTATGCTTGATGTAGTCGCTTTTCGGAAAATGATTGAAAGTAACCACAATTTTATTTTTCATACTTACTAAGTACAACTGATAATAGGGGAATGATGAAAACTAATCAATAGGAATTTACATAACATCACGCCTGTAATCCTCGAAGACGTAGGCAGGGGAGTGTAGTACACGTTTCACCAGTTACGTTTACGTCCCAATATGGAATAGGTGGTGAGTCTATTGCCATTCACTGGGCTCTTAGCCAGACTTCGAGCCACTACTCGAAATTCTAATTTTTAGAAAAATCTAATAGTACTCGAGCCGGGATTCGAACCCAGGACCTCTCGATCGGCGCATGCAACACGACCAACGAGGCAGTCTCCATCTATATCAATAGGAATTTAATATGCAGTTTTAATGTTTATACCAGTTTGCTTCGATGTAATTTTAGGCATACAATTCAAGTACGACAAAATTGTAACTAATGATGTTTCGAATCTCCAAATGTAAGTCATTAGTAATATTTTGCATTAATTCAAATTCTGTTCAGATCATTTTTGATTGTGTAATATGGTAAATTTGGAGACCGGAAAAGATGGTTTGGCATTCCATTCTGACACTCCTTTCTTCCATTTTGCCATTCGATTCCATAGGGCCTGCATGCTATTAATGCAAAAGTTCGAAAATATGTTTGTTTACATGATAGTGAAACAATAACGCAAGCAATCATCTTTGGATTGGTAGCTTTCTGATTCTCTAGAAATAAAAAAGGCTTGAGTACATTGTTCTTTTTTACAAAAGTAGATTGCATTCTAGTAATATCTTTATCTCCTACCACGCGACTGAAGCCGCGTACAAAAGCTAGTACAATGTTAATACGTGGATATTTGTATTGCGTTACATAGTTACAGAATAATAGTTTCTCCTTTTCATTTCAATCAGCCACTCACCTGTAGAGTAACCTTAAAAGGCTCCAAGTCCCTGGCCCTCTCTTCCAGAAGTCGTATAGCTGGTAACGCGAATTCCTCTCCTCTGAGCCCGCGGGACTCCTGAGCGCCCAGGAACCACACGTAGTACGAGGCTTTCTTTATATCCTTTTTTAGTCGCAGCGCCATCTTGTGGCACCTTATGTCATTGTTGGAGGGCTGTAACAAAGATTTGCGAACGTTAAATACAATTAGATACAAATTTAATTCAAAATCTGTATCTATGATTCAACTGACAAGACTCCACTATTTTATTAAACAGAATTCATTGTTGTATTGCAGTTTGAAGTGCGGTAGTCACACACAATAACACATTAAGCGATCCAAATCAACTCATTCAAGTAGAAATTCTTTTGTATCTGTGAATCCGAGCTATAAGAAATTTCTGCGAGAAAATGTAATAGTACCCGAGCAAGGATTTGAACCCAGGACCTCTCTATTGGCAGTCGCTCTTGCAACTACACGACCAAAGAGGCAGTCAAGATGCAAGAGCAAATTTTGGTTTTCCTTTTATTTTAACTCTCTGTATAAATACATTCAGGTATGCAGATTGAAAAAGTCCGAAACGTCCTTGAGCAACAACTTTTAAATGGCGTTCCGTGTAAAATTAATTTATACATCGACCAATATATTATCTGTGCCTAAGTATATCAATAGATATTTATTTTCTTTGAGAGAGACTACAAACAAGTCGAGGACTACGAGGACTACGAGGACACGTTCATTTTAGTATAAGAAAAATATGAAGTTAAAGGATGTAGTAGATTGAGTACAACAAATTTTAATAGAGGTGTAAAATAATAAAAGTCGTAAATAGTGCTGAAACATTTATATTTTTATGTGAAATGATACCAAGTTGTAGTTACAGGATACTGAGATTCAAATGAAACGTAAACACAACGCTTGCGGTGCGCGCGCCGCGCCGCCACCTGCGTGTTGCTCGTCATACGAGAATGTTCGACACGCTTCCATAAACTTGTATTGCAAAGTATATGAACAATTATAAAAAAAGACTATTTTGTCTATGACAAGATATGTACGGCACTAATGCCAACGAAAATGCTTAAATTGTCATTTAATATTTTTCGTTTATTTAACATAAAACACTAATAAAATTCGTTCTAAATCATCAACATGAACTTGAAGTTTAAATATCTAATATATTAGGTGTATTCCTATATACAAAATAAATTATCCATATAATCGTAGTGTCTGCCTGTCGTTTCACAATAAAATTTTTTTTGGAAACTATCTTTATTTTGCACTTTGCAAAAAAAATACACGCGTTTGCAAATTTTTTCTCTGTTTAAAACAGATGATCTCTGAAATTTCTGAATCGATTTTGATGGTACTGCCTTTCACAGATTCAGAATCATTCAGAGAGCAATTTAGTTTTTTTTTTAATCTTCACACTTACCGTGTTTTCAAAATAAAAACAGTTTCCTAACCGCTTATAATCATAACATATATCTTGCATTACTATTTCTGTTAACAGCTTACGACGCCTTGAGCTTCAGTTCGCTCACAATATTAAAGTTCCAAATATTCTCTCTAAATTCACTTTCAATTTTTGTGAATACCTATAGTTAAAATCTTTAATATATGTATTGTTTCCTTTGTACTGTTAATGGCCCGATTTCATCAGGCCAATTCAATTTCCTTATTAATGGTTTATACCCCAATTGTTCATTACCCTGACTCCTTTAATTTTTCTTTCTGCATCTCATCTCTACAGTTATATTCCATGTAGAAGATAGCAAAAGTTAGTTTAAGACGAAACTATTGTGCATTAATTTGGTTACCAATTATTTTAATTCCAAGGCCTCAAATATCTGTGGTAAAACGATCGTAAATCAAATATAGCATAGGTATGTATCTTTGAGTTGTTTTTATTTTACGTTTTTATTTGATTTCTTCACGATGGGAAGTTATGTTAATGTTATTATTTACTAATCAAGCCAAAATATTCCTATTTATACCGAATTAATGAAAAATACCTAAGCGATATTCTTCTGGTTTGAGAAATACTTGAAATAATTCATTTTTACCTAATTTAACTAATTAGTTCATATTTTTAATATTGGTCATGTTGTAAATTTCTAAAAGCGGCAATTACTTCAAAATGAGCTGTTCTTCTAGTTGAGATGCACTCATATCAATTATAATTAAAAACAATAATAAAGGAGATACTTAATAAAAAATAAACGAAATATATCGTTTATTAACAAAAATCCAAACATTTCTGCGAACAAAAAAAATGTTAAGTGTAAAGAAATCGACTAAAACAGTTTTTTTAATGTGCTTTTTATAAAATTCGGAAACAATT
>DVPD01000375.1:0-11744 GCA_018237605.1 Apyrrothrix (Melanopyge) sp. n. Burns01
GGGGCGACGCGCGTGTGGAGCTCGCAGCCCGCGGCCGCGGCGCAGGACGCGGCCGACGGCGCCTGCGCGCTCAGCGCCGCCGCCGTGGACGCGCTGCTCAGCCACTCGCAGCCCGCGCACGCCGACGACCTGCTGCTGGGCTCGCCGCCCGGCGCCGCGCCGGCCGCGCCGCGCGCCGTGCTGGCGCACCTTGTGCGCCGCATGACGCGCGTGTGGCTGCGCTGCGACGAGGCGGGCGCGCTGGCGGCGCTGCGCGACGTGCTGCGGCGCGGCGGCTACGCCTGGCGCGCGCTGCAGCCGCGGCTGCTGGCCATCGAGAGCGGCTGCGGCGTGAAGATGCGCGCGTGGGTGGCGGGCGCGGCGGCGGCGGGCGAGCCGCGCGAGCCGCGCGCGCTGCTGGAGTTCCGGCGCTCGCGCGGCTGCGGGCTCGCCTTCAAGCGCCGCTACCTGGAGCTGCGCGCCGCGCTCGAGCCGCTGGCGGCGCCGCCCCCCGCCGATGCCGACGCCGACGCAGACGCCGGCCGCTCGTGACGCAGCCCTACTTTTGCGATAACTTTCATCTAACTAGTGCTTTGATGTGTAAAGATCACGTCACCGGAAGTATCGTTTCCTTGCCGGTGTTTTCGTTTGTATTTTAAGTGGTAACGAGTGCCTACCGTGAATATGGGGACCAAGGAGATGTAGCCTATTTTAATAAGATTACATGTTTTAATAAATAATAAATGTTAATTAATCATTTAATTTCTTCATTCGTTCATTAAAGGTGGTATCAAGTCTCAATGCACAACCATTAATCTCTGTCAAAGAGCGACTGTAAGGTTCATAAACTACTTCTAAAACAATGGTACGATTTGATTCATTTATATTTATTCTTGAATTTATTTGACTCCCGGATAAATTACGACGCGATGCGAAATGAAGCTACAAAGCTGATGTGACAAGTTGTACGTGGCCGTACCTTATACTTCCATGTGTGTTTGTTGTAGTGTGTGTTAGACACAGTTAGTGTGTGTTATAAGTTAGTATAAGTCAAGTATTAAGAGAGTATTAATAAAGACGTCAAAGCAACAACACGCCTCAACACCATACGAGCCTTTAATACATTACAATCAGCAGGATACCCAACTGCCCACCAATCGTGTGTTGTATAGGATTTTCTGATAGAATAAAATAATAGCATCTCTGATATGCTACAGTATGCAAATAAATAATGAAGAAAGGAGATAATAATTATTATGTTGTGTAAATCTGACACCATAATCTTGATCGTACCGTACGCGAGTCGTCTGTATGAAAGAAATGGATTAGCGGATTTGTAGAAGAATTTAAGAATGATGTTAAAGATTGAAAATGCTATTTATGCCCAATTACTTGATCATGTAGTTACGCGAGCCGTATACGTGAAAGAAAAGGGTAATGATAGAGAGATGTAACATGTCATAATTAGAAAAAAATGACAAGTTCATTTGTGAATTAGAAAGTTACAAAAAATAAAACATGGAAGAAATGAAGACTACAGATATTATAAAATAATAAAGGTTTATGCTTGTGAAAGCTTAAACAAGAGTTGTATTGTGTTAAATGGGCATTGTTTTTTTTTTAATACAAGGTAATATTTTTTTGTAAGTTATGAAGATAATCATAATACTTGACTTGATATTACAGCTGTAAAACTTGGATTTGACTATTGGCGCCTACTTACCTAGATTTTATATGACTATTCACAGAATAGATTACATGGATATGACTTTAAACAACGGATTTGACAGTTGTAACTTAGATAATATTTAAATTTAATAATAGTCATACAAAATTAGATTACATTTATTAATACTAATTACATTTTAATAGATAAGTTTTAGATATGCACGTTTATTTTTATTTTGGAATAAATAGTTGTAGTCTTAGCGCATTTTACACTATCCGTACTATTAAATCATTGGACTATTATTTTATTTCTTGAAGTGTTTATATTACAAAAAAAAATATCGTATTTTTAATTTTTTTTCAGTAACCCCCGGAGGTGTAGTGTGTGTAAGAAAGCTTATGATAAGTATAAGTTAGTGTAAGTTCCGTATTTGGAGAGTATAGAGACGTTAAACCAAAAACACACCTCCTCAATGCCACACAAGCCTTTCATACATTACAGAAAAACTCTTGCTTTAGAAGTAAGATACCATCAAGTAGAGTATTCGGCCTCTTCTATAACCTTACATGCATTATTTCGATTGAATATCACTCGCAGTAACAGTGAGGGAATACTTCAGATTCTACAATTTCCGCAGGCGACAGCCTTACTCTTCGCATGGCGAGACGAAACGCGTGAAACAGCGAAACGATAAAAGTATTGGTGATGATATATGTATGTATGTGCCAAGTGCTCGATACAAGTGTGTAAGTGTAGTGGGTATTGCTGTCGAAGAAGGGCATCATGTGGCGACGGAGAGTCCACCGTCGCCTGTCGCCACGATATCGTTTCCCTTTGTATTTTCAGTGCAAACTTGCACTTATATGATATGAGATGTGTGGAGCGCCGGATGTAGCTGCGTGGCGCACTAGTAGTGCGTTGTAGTTCACTCGCTGCTCCCAATACGTCGTGATATTGCGACCTTGTAGAGATAAAAGGTATGTAAGTAGTTAAGTAGACAAGTGGGCGCCGGGGGAGGCGGTGCTAGTGCAACGAGCGGGTACATTTGAGTTAAGTCCCAACAGAACTACGTACCCACCCGAACTAATAACAAGCGTACAAGGAAGCTCGTAACGCTTCAGAGCTCGCCAAGGCTTTTATAAAGTGTTTCGCAAGTCAAAGCGCTGAAATATCGATGTCGCCGTTATTAAATTACTCGAGCACGAAGTACTTGCAATATGCGGCAGCCGCTAGGGTGTTCCTGCTCAAGTAACTACCTCAACCAATTTCCCCGTCTTGTCTCCTATACATTACGTATAAAACAATATACGAGAACACAAACCTTGCGGGGCGAATTCTGACTACAAACAATCAGAATTAGCGTCATGTTCCACAGCAGGGCAGCGAGCCCGAGGTAGGTACTTCCAGTTTGAGCCGAACGCTCGGCCGTTCCCTGGGCTCTGCGTTCCATTGTTTTATGAGACATTAGAGCTTATAGAAGTATTGAATTACAAGACTATGAAAATACAATAAATGACAATACATAGGCCAGTTCCAATAGTCGTTTTCACACGTAATAGACGCGGCCGTCAGGTGCGAGGGCTGCGTGCTTGCGTAAGAGGAGAGGTAAGTTACCGTGCAGCTTGTCGATGGCACGATCGGCGGCCGACTGGTCGGGGAAGTCCACGAAGGCGTAGCCGCCGCGCTTCACTGAGATGTCGGCCACGGCCAGGTTGTGCTCCGCGAACAGCGCGCGCACCGCCGCCTCGTCCGCCTCCATGGGCAGGTTGCCGATGTACAGCTTGTTCATCGCCGACGCGCTCTTCAGCTGCTCGCTCATTGCCTCGCGTACCACACTCCACGGCTCGACCGGACAACGCCACGGGGGTTAGGACCCGACGTTCGAATGTATTCCGTGCGGGTCGTCGCCGCCTCGCGCGTCTTTTGTCGGCGCCCCGAGTTGACGGCTCATCGAATTTGGAACTTGTCACATGATTTAGTTTTAATCGCGCGGGCCGCGGCGCCGCGCGGGCCACCCTAAATACTGCTTACGACACACAGATATCGAATGCTCGGTACTAACACTTTATTAACACTGTCAAGTTTTCTCCGTCTGTCTGTCTTATTTGTACTTCAAATCTACTATAAATAATAAGTAATAAATTTGAGATTTAACTATCTCTATTTTTAAATTCCTAGACCTGGATCATTTTTATATTAAAATTTACGTTTATAAAACAATATGTTTTTTTCACAACAGCGCAACATGTACCTATTGTTCGTGGACAAAATGACGGTGGAGAGAGGGTTTTATTGTAAATTTTTATTTTTGGAAGGTTTGTAAGTTACGTAACAATAAAAACCTAATAAAAATTTTAAATTACGAAAAGGTCAATTGTCTAATTTTTTAGTCAAGTGCAGCGCCGGGTTAAAGTAGCGGCTAGTTCATAATATCTATGTATATTAAAAACTACCCGCGACTTCATCCGCGTTGTTTATGATAACTCACATTATATTTTATGTATAGAGAAGAAAACAAAAAATATTTAACCCAAAAATATACCTTGCTAATGTTTAAAAATCGTTAAAAAATTTAGTTTCTTAAAACTTTAATAACGTTACATTAGATGAAGATATCGTAATATTTTTGTAAGAAAAGGGCCAATAGTCTAAAGCAAAACTAAAAAAATTGACTCACAATCTATCCAGCAGTTTTTGCCCGCACACAACAGCAGCCCTCCATCACTTTAGTAATACATGTATATGTATATGTATATGATACGGACGTATCGTCTCTCTATTCGGCTTTCGTTCAGAGGGCGTACGTGTCATTGATCCGACATCGATCCTCTGCGTGCTGGCGCGCACAGACACACGCCAAGCACGGTGGTGCCGCTCGTCTGCCGGACGGCCGCGGAAGGTTACTCACTGATGTCTAGCAAGGACAAGACTGTTCATAGGTGACATGGGGAGACTGCGTGAATATGAGTAGTAATTCTCGATCAAATCTATTTTTGTATCGATAGGTAGATATTCTTTAGGCTCTGAGAAGTGCGACAGCTGTAATGTCCAACAATGTAGAAAGTAAACTGTGACAATACATCCTAACGCAAGCTTAGTTCATAACAACGATATTTAACCAAGTATAATATCGGTCGAATGGCGTAGGGCCTTAGGTATCGGTCTAGCGGGTGCGTGGTGGTGGGTCCGAATCTTAGCTAGGGTGAATTTTATTTTCTTAGGTAATAAGCGTTTGTTGTGTCATAATTGAGAATGTAGTGTTAAAAATATGTGTAATTTCTTCATTGTTCGTTACTCAACATGGAGCTCGACAAAAAAAACCTTCTTTTATTATTTTTACCACATATTATAGTATAAACTCAGTGTTAGCACAATACTGAAACTCGGTCTTGGCACAGTACTGATGCTCAGTCTTGGAGAAGTACTGATACTCAGTCTTGGCACAATACTAATATTCAATACTGGAACA
Source organism: Apyrrothrix (Melanopyge) sp. n. Burns01 (assembly GCA_018237605.1). Lineage (NCBI taxonomy): Eukaryota > Metazoa > Arthropoda > Insecta > Lepidoptera > Hesperiidae > Apyrrothrix > Apyrrothrix (Melanopyge) sp. n. Burns01. The sequence continues at coordinate 5,118 of DVPD01000375.1, forward strand.
ATACTATTATTCAGTCTTGGCCGGTTGTTATAATTAGTATGCTTAGACAGACTTGGGCTTGGGCTCTGGGGCAAGCTTGTATTTCAAGCTTGCCCCAGAGTTAAAAGCATTGCGCCAAGCCTTGGACAAGCTTGGGCCGATTGTCATTTCCTACTAGGGGTATAACTTGATTTTTGTGTTACTATGGAACTTACATCAGATTACAGCTCGTTTATGAGTTTGGGAGATTTGAATACCCAACGGGTGAAATTTCAAACTTTATATTATTAAATTATAAACATTATATTCTTGGCAGTGACACAACAGCTTTAATTAAGACATGGATCGTACAATAAATTATTAAAACGGAGCCATACACAACGGTTGGGTAAATGCGATCAACATACATTACCGAAACGCTTTCCCAGCACGTAACGTGGTACAATAGTAGCGAACGGCCCAACACAATGGCCTTATCTTCATCCTGATCTGCGTGTCCGAACACAGCTCGGCATCGCGCCACGTCAATGTGTTGGTACAATAACGTGGCTAGGAACACTGTTTAATGATATGTTATAAGTAATTTTCGTCGTTAAATTAAACAGAATCACTTTTGTATTTCCCAGAATGGGTAGGCAGAGATGTTTAGATAGTATTTATACTTATTACCAGTTATTTTATATGTCACATGTAATACGGCGCGAGTTATGCTACTAACGTGAATTTCGAGTTAAAAATCCAATAATACTTTGCTCCATCCGGGGACCAAACCCAGAACCTCTCGTTAATCAGTTGCGCTAGCAACCACTAGACAACCCAGACAGTTTTATATTAGATAATTATTATTATGACGAGCAAGGATTAAACGCTTTAAACTCATCTGTTGTTTTTATTGTTCCAGTCTGATGTCCGCTCGAAGGTTCCAAGAACAAGATTCACTTGTCAAGGCAGAGCGTCTGGATACTACGCGGACATAGAAACCGGGTGTCAGGTGAGTTGTACCTTGTAATGTCCCTTCAGTATAGTGTTACTGCTAGCTTGCCGATGGCAAAGTGGTGAAAGGACTGGCCAGGCAGCGCGGATGACTCTCTCATTGTCCAGAGTGCCCTGGAGTTTAAGTTAACTTTGTATGTGTATCGCACGGGTTGGCTTCCTTTCTGTAATCGAATATATTGATATAATTGATACATTACACATATATACATTTTTATTAATGCTATGATGGTTAATTATGAATTGATACGTTGTACTTTTATAGTTCGTTTTTAGGTGCCTGTCTCAAATCCTCGCCTATACGTTGATTAGGCTTGATTAGTAGAGGATATCAATAGGCATTAAGTCCGCCTTTGTAATCTAAGTAGGTATAGTTTTAACAACCAAGAATAAATGAATAAAAATAGAAACTATATAGTGTAAATAGACAAATACCCATGAGCTGTAGTTACCAATTTATATCAGCTAAGTGGAACCTTAATTGACCGCTAGGAACAATTATGCATAATTAAAAATCGGAAGCTTACAATATATTCTGAATCATCGTCGTCGTCATCATCATCATCAGCTTATCTCAGTCTACTGCTGGACATAGGCCTCCTCCAAAGAAGGCCATCGCGCCCTGTCCTCTATTATAATTTAAATATCACTGTTCATCTCAAATATTTTATTTATTGGAAAAATTACTCCTTATTGGAGAAATTACTACTTAAAAATCGATTTTATATTAAAAAATTTGCAACCCGGAAATTTTATCGAGTGAAATTTGACAAGCGTTAAAAGAAAAGCGTTACGTTTATCTCTATAATAGAATTTAAATACAAAGTATTAAGATTCTATTCACCTTTTTATCTTAAACAGCGCCATCTGTGGATCTGGTGATGAACTAAAATGGCTAGTAAAATACAAAGCAATTTAAGGGCTTGAAAAGTAAATAAATAAAAAGATAAAAAATAACCGTAAATAATTTAAATATTATAAGAGAAACATTTATTTACCCTCTTGTCTATTGCATATTCAAAGAGAGTCGTAATTAAGGAGTAAACTCCAGTCGTTCGATGGAACTGACATACACATTTTTCTATATGGTTCATTCATACATCATCTTTTGGATGTCCATTACTGGATATAGGCCTTCCCTAATCGGCGCTACTTGTCTCGGTCCCGAGACCTCTGAATCAGACGTACCCCGCTGTCCTCTTGAGGTCGTTAATACACCTGGTAGGATTAGCTACAGTTCCTCTAAATATCCTAGGTACTAAATTGCTAATCCAGTGAGTCAGCAGTAATCGAGATTCAAGCATTTAGATCGAAAACACTTTCGCGTTAAACCGAAACTGTTACATAACATGCTATTGTAATTGGATATTAAGCATCCGGATGCGAGCAAGCTAATTTAACCGTATAATTGTTTAATTATATCCGGAATCGCTGAGCATACATTACCATACTGATCATTGCATGTAATGTGACTTGACTTGACTTAACTCGGTCATTTGTCTATGGGTCGCTCATATGCTGCTGCGTGTGCAGCGTTCTGGTTTGAGGAATGTTCTAGAAGACATATGTACGCAAATCTCGGCCAGAATTCTGTCCTGTCTACGACTAATAATTGTTAGTATGCAGTGACCACTTGTAAATAAAATAAGAAGCAGTGATCCGTTGTGTCAGTGAGTAGTTAGGGCGTGTGTTCTTCCATGTCAGCCCGTCATTGACAGCTGATATTGAAAAACAAAGAGTTTCTTTCTCCGTACTAGTGACATAACAACCAGTCTCTAACGTTATATCTATACACGGGACAATATATATTTTAAATCTTGAATTTCATATAAAATGTTGAAAGTTTGCCAGTAGATTTTTTATGTGGAGCACGTAATATTCACAATTTAGAAAAAAAAATTTTTTTCGTGGGGTAATCCGTCATGAATACTGCGTCACGGGGAGACGCAGATGGTTATGACAAACTCCTACCGGCTAAAACCCCACGGTGTGCCTTCCTGCGGCCTTAGGTGGCTGGGACACAGGGACTGAAACTACTTCTGTAGACCCAGCCAGCGGCGCCACGCAGGCCCATCCTATGGGGACGTGTTAAAAGTCCCGCACACAAACATATGTGGTCCCCTATGGATGAGGTGCATCCACCGCAAACAGTTTAGAAATATATTGTACAGCTGTTTGTGTCTATTATTATGATTTCCATATACATATTAGTAAAAAATAAGTATACTTGTAAACGTAACATCACGCCTGTAATCTCTGAAGAGGTAGGCAGAGGAGTGTATAGTACACTATCACCAGGTTCGTTACGTAAACAATTTATACAATGTAAGCTATTCATAAACAGATGGCGCTGATTTACATTATCCGATTTTGGTATTATTATTGTGACTATTCAAATAAAACTTAATGATGTGCATTTTTGAATAACATTCTTACTATTATATTTGGGTAAAACTATACCCAGAGGTATCGTTGAAACCGTTTTCAAAGAAACAAATTTATAGTTCCACAAATAGCTTGATTAGGTTAGGACAGAAATATTATCAACCGAGTGAAGCTCGGTTGCCCCCCAATTAGTAACATATTAAATTAAATACGGCTAGTACTTAGTGGTAATCCAAAGTGTGTGACCAAATCAGTTAATTTGAATACCTATGCAATCTTGGTTATCTACGAATCTGATCTCGGGAACGTTGAGCCCCTCCCTCTTGTACAGCTCCTGTTCGTTCTTGAGAATACGCTCGTTGAAGAACTGCTGCAGCTTCTCGTTGCAGTAGTTGATGCAGAACTGCTCGAAGCTGTTCATTTGGAAGTACTCTGTAATGATTGTTTCATTAAGGGTTATGACTTAGTAGAACTTTGAAACATTTACAATCATTATTTGTGTATTAATTCTTCGTTTTTTTTTAAGCTTTTCGTTTTCATTACGATTAGTCATTATACAGTTTAAATTTAGAACCTTCAGTATTTTCATTTCAAAATCAAACGTGTGTTACGACAGAATCTTAAAATATGTTTTCAATAATTTAATCATTAGGTGCACTATGCCAATATTTCCTCGAAGGGGTACGCAGAGTAGCGTTATTCTCCTAGTTTTCATTATGTTATATGTCACATGGATTAAAAGGTGGACGTATTGACACACATCCAGCATAAATTCAAAATTTGCATTGTTAGCAATCTTAAGTTAAGGAAATTTGTTATCATTTTGCGTGATGCGAGGGTCAAACTGTCCCGAGTTTGACCCTCGCATCACTCTCGCTGAGCAGTCGCAGTTGCAATCGCCAGAACAACGAGGCAGCAAACCGAATTTAAAAATACTTGTAATGTACATATAATTCGTATGTTCGGCGTGAGCCGTCTATGTAATGAGACATGTGGCTGTGGCAGTACCGAAGCCGGCGATGTCGAGCACGCCGATGTAGTAGGCGGAGGCGCGGAAGGGGATGGAGGCGTTGATGCGGTGCACGATGTAGTCGAAGAGGCGGCTGTACACGGCCTTGGCCAGCGCGTCGCGCGCGCGCGTGGCCTCGTACGTCTTCAGCGGGACCCTGCAAGCGCGCGCCGGTAATTCCACGGACCGCCGCCAGTGGCGCTAGTGTCTGCACGATGCGTCCAGCTTCATCCTCTTAACTTAGTAAACGTAGTTGACTTATATGTCGCGGGAGGTTAACGTTTACCCAAATATATTTGATAACTAGTCTTTAACTGACTGATCGCGATATGGCGCAGCCTACGGGCTGCAGTATAGAGGATGCGAGAAGCTGTGTTCGGCGAGCTCAGCCCACACACTGAGCGTGGGGATTACAGACAGAATTCTCTAAGCTCATGACCAACAGCGGACTCAGGCTGACAATGATTAACTTCTTGGAAATTTTCTGTAAAAGATACTATACTACTAACTTAAAAAAACTTACATGATAGCAGTTCCTTTAATTCCGCCCCTGGAACTCTGCATCAGTCTGGATACCAGTGCCATCCTCAATTCGCCAGGATCAACCCCTAACAATGAGGCTGCCGTGGCTAACGACCCTTCGCATTCGGGAGCTACCTTGCATCCCCCGCGAGCCCCGCTGTCTTCTTCAAACTGTACGTTACCCAGATGAAGTACAGCTGCCACCACGGAGTAGACCGCCTGCTTCTCGTCATCAGAGAGACCTACGCGGGACAGTGCCTGCGGAATAATATATCTTTAAATTGTAAACAAAAAAAAAACTTTAAAAAGTAAGTTTGCACAATGTAAAAGTTTCAAGAAATTCGATTATAAAAAATTAATACTTAGGCCTTCGCTAGATTTTATAATTAATATTAAAAAAATATTGCAGCTATATTATCTGACTGAGGTTCATACCTGATGCAGGTTTAGCCAAAGCCTGATACGAGATAACTCGTAACGAGAAATAAAGACAAATATCTCATACCTGATGCAGTCTTTCAAAGTCCTCCACATCATCAAGAATAGGGTCTCGCAGGCCGCCTTTCAGTTGTTGCTGCTTACTTTTCTGATTCGCACTAATCTTCTTTTCTGATGCCGGCGTCGTAAAGTATTGCGTGCAGCCGTCTTTGAGGTACTGAGGAATAAAGAAGTAGACTTTTCAATTCTTTAAATTACACATCAAAAGTAAAACTCCTATTTTATATTATTATGTAAAGTAGTGGCTGCCTCGTTGGTCGTGATTAAGAGATCCTGGGTTCAAATTCCGGGCTCGATACTATAGAATTTTTGTTACTTAGATTTTCTAGTAGATGCTTGGAGTCTGGATTTTGTGCCAGATGTACGGCAATAAGCTCACCTCCTATTCCATAGTGGAATGTTAGCGTAACTGGCAAAACGTATTACACTCCTCTGCCTAACTCTTCGGGGATTACCTTACACTGTTATATTATTAGGACACTTCCTAAAATCTTCCATGTACCAATCATATGTAGTTTTGAATGACGGGTGCAATCAGACCCTCTCAACCCGCAGTTGGCCAACGAGGCCCACTGTGGCCTTTTCTTTATCATTCTAAAAGTAAGATCCGTGTGCAAGTGTAGAACAAGAAGCGGTTGATGATGATAAAGCGACTGAAAATCAGCGTTGCACGAGAGTATTTTGTAATAGCGAAACTGAGCCGCGTCCTTGTGTCTATTAGTTTGAATTTTTATTATTTTCTTTGCGAATGTTTTTCTCTTGAGGTAATATATTATATTGTTATTTAGTTTTAAGCAACTGTGTGTACAGATCTTTACCGCCGTCGCTGTACAGTAGCGAAATTAGTTTTTCTTAAGAATATAGTATTATCTGCGCTTACCGACGTACCAACCACTTTGATGTTCTCTTGTGTGCTGAGCTAGTTCTCATGTTAAAATTTGACTGGCAGCTATTATGTAAACAAATATTATTAAGTAATAGTTGTATTGAAATGTGGGGCGAACTGGCCTGACTTGACTGGCCTGCTGGCGCAGAGGTTAGCGAACCTGACTACTGTGCCGGGGGTCGTGGGTTCGATTCCTCCCGGAATAAATATTTGTGAAATTAGCACAAATATTTGTTCTGTGTCTGGGTGTAAACAAGGAATTTATATAAGTATGTATATCTATGTATATATGTAGTTTATCAGCCGTCCGGTTACCGTAACACAAGCTCTCTTGATGCTTAGTATGGGATCAGAT